>BQNB010010956.1:55000-82615 GCA_026074375.1 Tanacetum coccineum
TTAAGCCCTCAGCATGTTAGGTTTGGAAACCCATCAAACCCAATGGTGCATCACTGGTTTTCAACAAATATAATTTAGTTGGAATTTGTTACAATTCAAATACAAATATAACATATATACATTCCTTATTTTTCTCTTTGCATCCTTATCTCCAAGTCAGCAGCTTCGACCATCAGCAGTATTAATCTTTCTTCTAGCAGTATTAACTAACTCTGGCAGTACTAAGTTTATACATTGCAATACTAACTCCATTAGTACTATTAGTTATACCTTGGCAGTATTAATTCTTGTGAAGATTTATTCCCAACAATATCATTTTCAAGAATATCATCATCTACTAATGGTGATGATTTAGGAGGGGGAGTTTCATCAAACTTAACATAGAGATTCTTCTACTTTCATGGTTTCTTTATTTAGAACTATGTAAGCTTTGCTATTGGGAGAATATCCTAGAAATACACCTTCGGTTGATTTAGGATCAAATTTTGTTACATAATCTTTGGTGTTAAGAATAAAGCATTTACTATCGAATACTTTAAAATGTTCTAGAGATGGCTGTTTACCTTTGAAAAGCTCATAAGAGTTTTCCCTAGGAAAGGTCTAATAAGAATTCTATTAAGTATGTAGGTGGAAGTGTCGACGGCGTTACACCAAAATTTTTGAGGAATTGATTGTTCATTGAGCATGGTTCTACTCATTTCTTGTAGGGTTCTATTCTTACGTTCTACTACCCCATTTGATTGTGGAGTACGTGGAGCTGAAAAGTTATGTGTAATGCCGTTAGCATCACAAAAGGCTCCGAATTGTACTTCATTATCAAATTCCCGACCATGATCCGTACGGATTGAAATAATGGGGCAACCCTTTTGGACTTGAATCTTTTTACTTAAAATTTCAAAATGATCAAAAGCTTCATTTTTATGTTTTAAAAATCTTGTCCAAGTGTATCTTGAATAGTCGTCGACAATGACCAAAGTGTAGAAGTTTCCTCCGTAACTTTGAACGGCCGATGGTCCAAACAAGTCCATATGTAAAAGTTCTAGACACTTAGAAGTAGAAACCATGTTTTTAGCCTTATGGCTTTCATGTACTTGTTTTTTGACGTTGCAAGCGTCGCAAAAAAGTTTTTCAAATTTTAATTTTGGTAAATTTCTAACTAGCTCTTTAGATGATAGCGATTGTATAAGTCGCATATTGGCGTGACCCAACCTTCGATGCCATAAGGTCGAAGAATCATCTATAGAGGTTAAACAAAGAGCATCTTTTGGTGAGTTCCCCATTTTCATAATGTAAAGGCCATGTTTCCTAATTCCTTTTCCTATGGTTATTGCATCTTTAATTATTTTGCTATCGGTTTCACTAAATAGTACCTTACACTTTTTATCGCATATTTGACCAACACTAAGGAGATTAAAGCTAAGATTTTCTACGTGACTAACATCATGAATAGAGAGTGAGTTATGAGAAATTGTACCTTTGTCGATGATCTTGCTTTTAGTGTTACTACCAAACAACACATTACCTCCATTGAACGTTTTATAAGATGATAATAGATCTTTGTTTCCTGTCATGTGTCTTAAGCAACTGCTATATTGGATCCATTCATCCGGTTCAAGATTCACCTTTTGACGTACCTAGATCCATAAAACAACTTAAGCATGTGGTCCCCAATATCTCATGGGTCTGTTAGTGTTATGTATACCGTTTGGTTGTCCCATGTATGGAAATGGATGAAAAGGACTCCATTGATTATACATAGGTGGTTGAAATTGTTGTTCATGTTGTGTTCCATAGTTTTAACCCACTTGATGATAGTCGCTCTTGGGAAATAAGACATTAGGTCTCCTATGGTTCGTTTTATGCGGCGTTTGGATTCTACTTTTTCCATGACCTTGGCCAAGTTTTAGAATTTGTGGTTGTTTGTTACTTTTTTGTGTGCCTAAAATAGAACTTTTGGTTATTAAGACGGAGTTGTTTTTCTTTACGATGTTTGACCCTAGTTCTTTCCTATTTTCTGTAGTCCCATCAGATGGCCGGTGTTGTTCGCTTGAACAGGCCAGTTCTGTTGTAAATGGAACCGGCACTGCCGGTTCTACAGGGGCTTTTCGAAAATTTGGGAACCTAATTTTTTGATTTTATTATTGCTACACGAAGCTATGTCCTCAGTGTATCCTAATCCATACTTGTCTTTTGACGGTTTTTGCATTTCGACCATTTTTCGCAAAGATGAACTACTATTTTCGAAACTAGCTAGTTTTAGTTTTAGAGACTCAATTTCCATTTTAAGCTTGTCACAAACATCATATTTGTTACTTATTTCCTTACCTTTCTCTAATATGTATATCTTGGTTTTAAGTTCGCTAACATTCCTTTTTAGTGATTCATTTTTGGTCTTTAGGTGTTTGTTCTTTTTAATAATTCTAAGACTAATTTTACAAAGTTTTTCATACTCATTTTGCCTAGACTCATTATCTAGTGATGAACTACTATAATAAAGGGTGTCGGATAGTACCTCGTTTGAGTGAGCCATGAGACATATCTCCTCCTTTTTGGAGTCATCTCCACTGTCGCTCCAACTTTTGACGACAAAGGCCTTTTGATTGCCAAAAGAATTTTTAAGACAATCACTAATGAAATGATTTGGATCACTACACTTGAAACACCTTCGGTCTTCCTTCTTGTCCTCATTAACTTTACGAAAGTTCTTTTTGTCATCGTAGGGTTTTCGGACAAACTTGCCTCTTCTTCTAAAGAAATTTTTGAAGTCCCTTACGGCCATTGCATATTCTTCATCATTGCTATCTGAGGAAGATGCATCTTCATCACTCAAGACTTGTCTTGCTTTCAAGGCTAGAGATTTGTACTTTTCTTTCTTGTTCTTTGCAATCTCCAAGTCCTTCTCAAGTACTACCTTATAGACCTTGAGATTATCAACTAGTTCGTCTAGAGATAGTTTTGATATGTCTTTGGATTCTTCTATCGCCGTCACCTTTGGTCTCCATTTGGATGGAAGAGCTCTTAACCGCATGAGAAAATACAACTTGAGGGCTAAAACTGCCAAGCTATAGTTGTATTACAAAAGATTAAAAAAAGAACAAGGGCCAAAAACTGCAACCTGGGCAGAAGGAGTTTACAATTAGTTATAAGACTTTCAGGGGACCAAAACTGCTACTCCACCCAGAAAGTTTCTTTCCCGCCCCAAATCCCAGTTACAAATTGTATGTAGACCGCATACCTTCTCCCTGCTAAACCACTTCTATCTTAGACTAATAATCATTTCACCCACACTATATTCCCCCCAGCTGTTATAAAAGTCCATGTTGCGAAATCCCTCTCCATTTCCCAAAAAAAGAATTTCGATGGTGGGACTGAGTAATGTCTCAAAGAAGCTCTAAAAGAAATCAAAATGGCTGGGATTTGCTTTAGTTCTCTCCTCAAAAACAAGCACATTGTTATTAATTCTTTACAAGATGCACAAGCTGACAAGTCCAAAGAACTACCGATATAAATAGAGCTTTTTGTAAGCCTTTGAGGCATCTAGTATGTTAGTAACTAGTTTTTAGTTTTTAATTAATTTTAGTTTTTAACTTAGCTTATTTTCAGTCATTTACAGCTTTTACTTTCATCTTGTAAACTTTCACAGGTTTTAATGAAGAGTTTGAATTTTTAAGGTAATTTTCATCTACCAGTGTTAAGTTTCTTCATCTCATTGTTTTGTGTTCAAAAAGCTCTCACCTCAGCTTATTTATAAGTTGTTTTCATTAAAGTAAAAATAAAAAGTTAAAAGTAGTTAAGAGAAAATTCACGACCAAATCACTATCAAAAATACCACTGCTTATTTATTGGATGAATAGCCAGTTTGGATGGGCTTATGGATCTCACTAACTTGTTTCACACATGTTAGGCTTGTAGATTCTTGATTTTAGCCTGTTTAAGCAAGGGTGTGTATAGTATCTCTTTTTCTTACTTTACTTATTTATTTTCAGAACTGTTTGTTTATTTAATACTAACATGTTGGTTTTAAGTTAATTACTGCTAGATCCAATTAATGCTTATTTAAGTGCTTAATATTGATTAATATTTGCTCATATAAGTGTTTTACTTTGTTATTGGATTATATGTTTTAAATAGGTTGAAAATAAAAATGATTTTTTGGAAATGTTTAAGGTCTGTTTGAAACAAAACAGTCTAACTCCAAGTTAGTAATGCTAGTCATTTTTGGAACAGTACTAACTTTAAAGCTACCAAGTACTAACTCCAAGTCCATACTGGTAGTAAGTTCTGTTAATAATGGTAGTCATTTTAGCTTATCAGCTGATTATTTCTGCTTTATTAAAGATTCTTTAGTTTTTAGAGTAGGATTTAAAACCATTTTTCCTTTTTACTGTTTTTAGGAGTAATCCTGATTTAAAGCTTATTCTCCTTTTCGGAAGTATTTTCAAGTGTTCATCTGTTTTAGTTTTCTAACTTATTTTTCATTATAATCTATTCTGGTTGCTTAATCTTATGCCTAAATGCTTATTAGGGGTAGTTAATTATCTGTTTTAGTTTTTTTTGCTTATTTCTTGTTTCTTTGAGTTTTGTTAGCCTAGCAGTACTAACTTAGACTAACAGTACTAACATATAACTAGCAGTACTAACTTAAGTTAGTAATGGTAGTTAATAGGGTTAGTACTGCTGTTAGTACTGTTGGCTTATCTTATTTTATTAGCAATTAATTTGCTTTTTGATTAATTGATTCTTAGAGTTAGTTTAGCTTATTGAGTTATCTTAAGTTTATTTGAGCTTATTTGTGCCTTAGTGTAGTCATTTAAGTGTTTTGCCATTTCTAGCTTTTATTTTTGTTCCAGCTTATTCTCTTTGTTACTTTTATGTGCTTTTGCTTATTTTTATCAGTTTTAGTGCCAAATCATTCCCTTGTGAATTTCAAACTCAATTCATCAATCGTTTGCGATTCTCAATCTCTAGACTGTTGGGACATTAGACGACCCTGGGAACAATATACTGCTTAGGTCTTTATCTTGGTCTCGCGGATTCTGACCCTTTGTTGTATTTATATTATATATTGATAGCTTTTAAGGAGTAAGTTTTGGCGAGTCAAAGATGCATCTTCATCACTTAAGACTTGTCTTGCTTTTAGGGCAATATATTTGTACTTTTCTTTCTTGTTCTTTACACTTTCCAAGTCCTTCTCAAGTACTACCTCATAGACTTTGAGATTGCCGACTAGTTCGTCTAGAGATAGTTTTGACAAGTCCTTAGATTCTTCCATCGCCTCGTCGGTCACCTTTGTTGGACACCACTCTTAGAAAGAGAGCCCTCAAGAATTTCCTAACCTGATTACGACTTGAAAAAGATTCATCAAGTGCTTTAAGTGATGTAATGGTTGTATTAAATCTAGAAAAGGCACAATCTATAGTTTCATCATCAATTATAGAGAACTCTTCATATTTTTGTACAAAAATATCTATTTTATTATCTTTAACTTGATTGTTACCTTGATGAGTAGTTATTAAAGAATCCCAAATATTTTGAGTTGTATCGCACATGAAAATTCTTTCGTATTCATTTTTAGGCAGAGCATTGTATAAAACCATTTTTGCTTCATCATTTTTGAAAATCATTTTCTTGTGGTTCTCATCAAAATTTTCATATGGAATAACTATATGTATTTACCATCTTTGTCTTTGATGGTAGTTTTATAGTTACCATTAGCTATAATATACCAAAGATCAATATCTTTAGATTTCACATAAGTTTCAAAATGGTTTTTCCAATATATAAAACAATTTTCCTCGAATAAGGAGGTGGCCGTTGCTTAGATTTGACCCTTTTTGTTGTTTTCTGATCCATAATTCGTTTTAATAATTAAAAATTACAATTTATTTTAAAAACTTTGGTAACCTAGCTCTGATACCAATTGTGGGAAATATAGAAGGGGGGTGGGGGGGGAGTTTGATTAGTTTCTTGATTAATTGTTATCTTTTCTAAAATTTTGCCTAAAACTTTATGTGAAATGACTTGATGTTGATCTTGGTTCGTGAAATATAGAGTAAACGAAAGAGTTAGAGAAATATAACCTGGACACAAGTATTTATAGTGGTTCGGCTATAAGGACACCTTCCTTGCCCTACTCTATCTCCCCGGTCACCTACTCAAGAGTTTGTTACCCATAGTCACCAAATCTCCTTTTTGACTTGAGAAGAAGCCTCACAATGATGGTTACACTTTCTTTAATTAATACCAAAGCTAATCATAACGGATTCTTCTACAGTAGAACTATCGAAACCCAAACACAACTATACTTGATATACAAATGATGAATGGACTAACAACTTCAAAGTAATGGTCAAGACTCAGCAATGTGATCATGTTGGAGTTATGGAGATCGAATGCAAGGTAATTGGTACTTGATTGTCTCGGATGAATGTTTGGTAATTTCTTCTTTGAAGTAAATTACCTACAAGAAGCTAAGAAAGATTATGCAAGAAATAGAGAGAAAGATCAGTAGATAAGAGAGTATTTCTTAGTGAGAAGGTGTATAAAAACATGAGAAATGGCTTGGTATTTATAGCCAAAAAGAGTATTGTAGCCCGGTTCCGCCGGTGCCATTGGCTAATGAAACCGACAGCCAAAACCAATGGAACCGACCTACAGTAACCAAATCTGAATTTTGATTCTTAAGATCTTGAAAAATCTTGTGTAATCTTGTGAGATTACCCTTGGATTTGTTGCATTTGATTAGGTCATGCATGATGTAATTAGAGGGGAAATTAGAAAACAATTTTGTGTACAATTTTGGTTAACATAAAATAATGTATACACATTTTTATGTCACTTTGATTTTGTGAAAACTTGTATTTTAGAGAAGGTTTTAGCATAATGTTACTTCAAGTTTTGTCATCAATAAAACAACGAAGATCGCTAAATAGAAATAAACGTTTTTGCCGGTTTATTTGTATTAACACTATGCAAAGGCCACCACTTTTCGAAAGCGATTGTTTTATATATTGGAAAATAGATTTGAAACTTATGTGAAAGCAAAAGATTTAGATCTGTGGCATATTATCTTGAAGGGTGATTTTTCACTGATTGCCCGAAACAAAGAAACCCAAGTTTTAGAAGTAGTTCCTTTTGAAGAACAAACCGATGAACTTAAAAAGAAACTTGCTAAAAATAATGAAGCTAAAATGGTTCTTTACAATGCTTTACCTAAAAAGGAATATGAAAGAATTTTTATGTGTAAAATGGCTAAAGATATTTGGCAATAGTTTTTAATCACACATCAAGGTAATAGCTAAGTAAAGGATAATAAAATTGATCTTCTTGTTCAACAATATGAACAATTTACTATCCTTGAAGAAGAATATATTGATAGCGGTTTTGCTAGATGTAACACTATTATTACTAGTCTTAAATCTCTTGATGAAGGTTTTTCTAGCAAGAACTATGTTAGGAAGTTTCTTAGGGCTCTACATCCTAAATGGAGAGCAAAGGTCACGGCGATTGAAGAATCAAAATATTTGTCATCACTAGCTCTAGACGAGCTTATCGGTAATCTTAAAGTACATGAAGTAGTCATGGAAAAGGATTCTGAAATTTACAAAGGCAAAAAGAAAAAGGGTCAAGTCCATTGCCTTGAAAGCTAAGAAATAGTCTAGTGATGATGAAACTTTGACATTCGGAAGCGATGACGAAGAATATGCTATGGCCGTAAGGAACCTTAAAGTTCTTTAGAAGAAAGGGTAAATTTGGTAGGCAACCTCATGAAGAGAAGAAATCATTCCGGCAAAGGGATGATAAGAAAGACAAGAGTGATAGGAAATGATTTAGATGCGGCGATCCGAATCATCTCATTGGCGATTGTCCAAAGCCTCCACGAAACAAAGATCAAAACGCGTTTGTTGGAGGTTGTTAGAGCGATAGCGAAAATGAAGCCGAGGACAAATTCAACGATGATATTTATCTCATGGCTCAATCGTCAAATGAGGTAACTCTTGACTCTTCTCATTATAGTGATAATGTTTCTTCTCTTGATGACGATATTATGCAAATTGAATATGATAACTTATGTGAAATTAGCTTAAAAATCATCGACAAAAATAAAATTTTGAAAACTAAAAGAGAGCTTTTAGAAAAAGAAATTTTAGAGTTGAATGAGAAAATTAAAAAGCTTAAGAGAAATAAAGAATTTGAAATTAGTTGCGAGTCATGTCAATAACTTCATCTAGAAAACACTAAACTTAAGGAAAATCAAGTTAAGCTTGTTAAATTTGATTAAAGCGCTAATTCACTAAAAGAAATACTGAATGTTCAAAAGTCACCTAGTTGTAAAATACATTTAGGATTTGATAAAAGTAATGCGTCAACGAGCGGAACAAAACCCATAAGTTTTGTTGGGTCGACGACTGAACTGGTAGGGGACGGATCCACCTTAAAGGCGGACTGATCCACCATACCTAGATCCGTGGATCCGTCGACGAGCCAAAAAGTGGCAGAACATGTTTTCAGCCTTCCTATGTCTTCGCGATCGGATTTTGTTATTGTTATAAAGAAACTAATACATAATAGCATAGAACATTCAAAAAGACCGACTCTCAAACCATCTCTTAAGAATGGTTTAGGATATGTTAAAACCGAGTCTAGATCTAAGACACCGTAACCTAGAAGAAATAATTATTCTCAACAAGGACATAACACACCTTAACCTAGAAGAAACTTTAGCGGACCAATTTATCAAAGTAATTATCTAATGAGTTAGAATAATAATCAAAATCAAGGTTTTGTACATATGGGAAATTGCATCCCATTCCAATACCCCAACCAATTACAACAAATGTAAGGGATGTACAACACTAATGTTTTTGGACCCATGAGATATTAGGGATCAAGCACTTGAGTTTGCTTTTGCTTAATTAGGTATGCTTGAGAACTTGTTTAGAGCTGGACGAATGGATTAAGGATAGAGGTTGCTCCAAACACATGACGGGAAACAAAAGCCTATTTTTTACCTACAAAGCATACGACGGAGGTAATGTTGTCTTTGGAAGTAACTTAAAAGGAAAGATCATAGGCAAAGGTACGGTCTCTAATGACTCTCTTACTATATCAAACGTAGAACACGTAGATAACTTAACTTTTAATTTACTTAGTGTCGGTCAAATTTGTGACAATAAGTGTAAGGTATTATTTACGAAAGATGGTAGTGAAATAATTAAAGATGATAAAATCATAGGTAATGAGATTAGGAAAAATGAGTTATATGTCATGAAACTAGAAAATAAGTCTCAAGACAAATTATGTCTCGCCACGATAGTTGATAATTCTACTTTATGGCATAGAAGACTTAGTCACACAAATATGCATTTAATCCAATCTTTTTCATCCAAAGAATTGGTTAGAAACTTGCCTAAGATGAAATATGATAAACATTTTTGTGATGCTTGCAAAATAGGAAAACAAGCTCATGCAAGTTGATGCGCTCATTGTAAACTGCTGGGATTAAAAGCCTTCTTGAAGTTACTGCTGTTAAGGTATTAGTTACTACTGCTAAGCATAAATTAGTGCTGTTAGTAATCTTAATGAAAAATATGCTAAGTAGCTAGTACTGCTAGTGTAAGTTACTACTGCTAGTGTATATTACTACTGCTAGTAATGTTAGTACTGCTAGAGTAATGTTAGTACTGTTAGAATAAAGTTAGTACTGCTAGTATAACTTAGTACTGCTGGTGAAGATTGAAGAAAAATTTCTAAGTAGTTAATGTTGCTTGTACACAGGTAGTGCTGCTGGTACAAAAGTTACTATTGTTGGTATTCAGAGTTAATGCTGCTGGTACAAAGTTACAACTGCTGAAGGATTACAACTGCCGAAAGGATAAAGACTGCTCAGAGAAAAGATAAAGATTGCTTATGTGATATGTATGAGATATTCTTGTAAAAGATACGTATAAGTTATTTGTTTAGAAGATTGTAATCCCATTAGGACTCCTTGGTGTATAAAAGGAGGTCCTAGGGTATAGTCTATGTATCAAAGTATCAAAAATGAGTCATTCATAGAATTGTCATAGCTTCAAGGTTTTGTAACCCTAATACTAGTTAGAGTATTCATATTAATATATTGAAGCTTTTGCTTGTTAATCTGTATGTTCATTAGAATTACTGTTTCATTAAAGAATTCTTCTTATATTAAAGATTAGATTCCGCATAATCTTTAGTATTATCAATCAAAGTTTCTATCATAGTTGTGTATGATTTATCTTGCATAACTAACCCTTAGACAAGCTAAAGAACTCAAAATCCATTCAAGTGGGATCAACAAGTGGTATCAGAGCTTGTTGCTTTGAGAAACTTTGCTAAGAAGACATGGATCAAGACTCAGTACATATAGTGGCTGCATCAAAATTGCATATGCTCAAACTAGGTGAGTATGAACTTTGGAGGATGAGGATGGAACAGTACATCCAGATGGTTGATTATTCTCTATGGTAAGTCATAGAGAATAGTAATGCACCTCCAATAACAAAACTTGTTAAAGGTGTTGAGACTATAATTGCTCCTTCAACTGCTGAAGAAAAGGCACAAAAGAGGTTAGAGCTGAAGGCTAGAAGCACTCTATTGATAGGCATCCCTAATGAACATTGGTATGTGTTTAAATACACATACCTTTGACCATTAAAAATGAGCTAAAATGACAAAAAACGTACCAAAAATACCTTGTATTTGTATGTTTTGCATTTGTATTGTGCAGGTAACAAATATCTAAGAAAATGACAAAAACGAAGCCAAAACGATAAAGCCGAGCACGAGAACGGAAAGAGCGTGAAGCCAAATCAAAGTCAAAAGTCAACCAAAGTCAACCCCGGAAAAGTCAAAGGTCAAAGCCGAAGCCATAACCGAAGAAAAAGTTAATGGGACAACCCGTACCCCATCTAATGGGCCGGGTCAGCCCATTAATGTATCATTTGAAGACAAACATACTTAAAAAGGCCCAATTCCTTTTTATTTGTACCCGGCCCAAACAACAAGCCCACCATAAACCATTAAACCACTTAAACACCCGTTAACCTATAACCCTTTTATCCCTTACACCGTCAGTCCCTTAAGGACTGACGGTGCAAACAAAGTTATAACCTCAGGGACTACAATTGCACCTAAAAAAATTATAACACCACAAGGACTCATCCTGCAAAGAACACATACACTTTTAGGGACTATTTTTGCCATTTACCCAAACCTTCACCCCTGCACCCTGTAACTAAAAAAAACACTGTTTATCTTCCTTAATTCCCGCCAATCTCCCTACCTCACTGTTCATTGTCGTTTTCACCTCACACCTGCAACAACACAACAAAAACACCACAACCCCACTCCACAAACAAACAAAGACATGTTGGCAATCCCCTAAATGTCCATTGGCTATGAAAAAGAAGGGTTGAGATCATTTGGCTTGGGTACCACTCAAGATAAAGGGCTAAGATTGATTTGGGTTCACCCACAATACACAGAAAACACAACAAGCACACCTCAAAGGGCATAGGCGACTATATAACTATGTGTTTTTCACACAGTGAGGCTATCTAGTGTAACTTAGGAGTAGTGTAATTTTAATGTTTTTATTTAAAATTCTGTATTTTACTTTTAAAGCCTTGTAACCATTTTAATGAATTAATGAAAATTTATGTTTTTACAACTTTGTCTCTTCTAAAAGTTTTATGCATTTCAAGCTTATTTCTGTTTACAAGTGATTTCTATAAGCTGTATCAAGCTCACTCAAGCTCAAGTTAACTTTTAAAGCTTATTTGAGCTTCATTGTTCAGTTACAAAGTTATTGATTAAGGAATTTGGTATTTTAGCTTTTGGAAGATAAGCTTAAAAAGGAAGAGCTTATGGGTATTTATAATTGCTTATTTATAAGCAAGGGTAGGATTTTAGAGTTTATTTAGGTTGTATATCCCTGTTTTAAGCAAGGGATTGAGGCACTCTTCATTTTTTTACATTTTTGCTTGTTTTCACTGTTTGCTTATAACGTGCTTATTTACTGCTCTTTTGTGCTTATTCCTGTCTTAATTATGCTTAGTGGTTCTTACTATTACTTATTTGATCTTGTTTTATGAGCCTCTTAACCTGTTTTAGCCAAAATTTGAGTTTAGATTTTATAAAGGGGTGTTTGGGACAACACCCAAAATGGGTCAAATTGTGGTTAAAATTTGGTTGGGTCACTAAGCTTACTTATGCAGGCTTATATTAAGTCATTATAATATGTTTTTGAGAAATTCAGAGTCTTAAAGTTAGTTTTGAAGTTTAACTTGCAAGTTGTCTAAATCTTTGTTTTTAAAATAATCTTAAACTGTTCTTAGTTGATTAATGTTAAAAAGTGGTTTTTAAGATTTTGTAAGTATTCTTTTAAATGTCCAATCAATAAGTATAGGAGTCAATTAAGTGTGCATTTCCCTTTTGTGTTCTAAGTCAAAACTGCCAGAGTTTTATGTCCAGTGTTAAGCCTCTTTTCAATATAAAAATCAGATGAGTAAAATTTGTTTTTAGATTCTGAGCTTTTGAGCATAAGCTCATTGGTGGTCATAGTTAATCTGTTTCAGCTTATATTGCACCTTAAACTAGTTTTACACTAAGCAAAAGTAAGCCCAGCATAAAGAGGCATTTGACTTTAAAGAAAAAACCAATTCCAGCAAAGCTGAGTAAAACAACATCCTTCATAACACTTGTTCAAAGCTTATATGAATTTCAAACCCGT
This sequence comes from Tanacetum coccineum, assembly GCA_026074375.1. NCBI lineage: Eukaryota > Viridiplantae > Streptophyta > Magnoliopsida > Asterales > Asteraceae > Tanacetum > Tanacetum coccineum. Next base: position 67,752 of record BQNB010010956.1, read on the forward strand.
TTTAATTTTGATATATAAGAGCTTTTTGGATAGCTTTTATGGGTTTATGGGTCAATAAGCCATAAGGATCCATCTTGGGGCTTAAAAATAAGCCCAAAAGTGCCCCCTTAGGGTGCTTGCTTGACAGTGATAGCACATTTGCTTATTTGCTTTTTCTAGTTTTTTAGTTTATAATCTTTGCTTATTTCTGTTTGCATTTGCTTATTAGATGTAGCTTATCATATGTTTAGCTTATTTGCTTTCTGTGTTGCTTATTAAGTCCAAAAAAAGGCTTAATAGTTTAGCTTGTTGTCCTTAAGTTAAAATAAGCAAACTGTGGTCTTTAAGCTTAATTTCTGGCTTTTTTAGAACTTTTCAAAAATAATTCCAAGTTTTAAAAGTGCTTATTTTTAAGCCCTTAACAACTTTGCTTTTAAAATTTTTTGCAAAAAAAATGGGATAGAGAGGTCCTCAAGGGTAGCACAAGACTACGGAACCCGAGACATCCCCTCTCAAACAATAGCTTTAGCATACACCACTCTAACCGACCGACACCAAAGTCGGAGCCCATCTGGTAAGAGTTGTCACAATTATTTATACAGACGTAAGGGTTTTTTTCCCCCATTTGCTTATCAGCCCTTTCGGGCTTATTTACGGCTTATTTATAAGCTGTTTGTACAAGCTTTTATTTTTCTTGCAATCTTCATGTCTTAAAGTATTTTCCGGCATTTTTTTAGATTTTTCCAATTTCATTTAGTTTTTTTATATTTAATTTTTGTTAAAATATTTTTAATTCATAAAAAATTATAAAAAAGTCAAAAAAATCTAATTCTTTTTTAAAAAATTTTCTTTTATCATGTAGGACCTAGGAAAAATAAATTTGCTTTCATTGGGTGTCAAAATAATTGAGATTCGATTTTTTAAAATAACGGATTGAATCCTTTTCAACAATAGTTTTTCCCGTGTTTTTAAGCTTAATCGCTTTCGTTTTTAGTCTAGTTTTTCTTATTTCTTACATTTTAGTCACTTAGGGTTAATTAAAAGATAAAAAATCATTTTAGGTTTAAATTTTGATAATTTATTTTTTTAGGACGCGTTTTTAATACCCGTTAACGTTTTTAAGCCCGTATCTTTAATTGCCTTTCTTGTTTGCTTTCTTTTAGGTATTTTTTGCACTTTATTAGTAAAATAAATTCACAACAAATCTTTGATATATTCAAAAGCGTAATTCCCAACCAATTCTCGATTTCAAATTCATAGCCATCGTTGGACATAACGACCCGGTCCGGTTTAAACTTTGTAGATATCGAAGCGAGAAACGTACTTCCATTACCGGAATATATATATTTTTATTTGTGAATTTAAATGTATTGCTTTTCTGGATTTTAAAACTGACTTGTTTATTTTCACCTATATTATATTATATATATATAGTATAAATTGCTTACTACAGGTCAACATCAACTGAAGTTAGATTTGGAGGAAATGCTGCTACCAAGAAGACTCAGAGAAATCTTCCAAAATCCAGCAGTAAAATGAAAATATGTAACTGTGCAACTAGCTCCAGAGATATTAATCAAGACCTTTGATATGGCTTCACAAGATTAATAGTTAGTGGAATTCATGGTGAAAGTCTCTCACAAGAAGATGTGAAAACAGAAGTTCTGAGAAGTCCAGTCACTAGAATGGAACACACATACCATTGTGTGGAGGAACAAACTTGAGATAGATACATTAAGCTTGGATGATCTTTATAACAACCTGAAGATCTATGAACCAGAGGTCAAAGGGACATCAAGCTCAAGCACAAACACATAAAACGTAGACTTTGTGTCTTCAGACAGCACCAGGAGTACAAATGGAGCAGTTAATACTGCTCATGGTGTTACAACTGCTAGCACTCAAGCTACTGCTGTTAACTCAACAACAACTGATAACTTGAGTGATGCTGTTATCTATGCTTTCTTTGCAAGTCAACCAAAACATTTCCACAACTTACATGAGACTTGCAAAAAATTATCCTAATGATTTAGAAGAGAAGACTTGAGGTGGCAATGCTATGCTAACAATGATGGGCAAGGCGATTCTTCTTAAAGAACACTGGAATAAAGGCTTACTATGAATTGGTATCTGACCATTGGGTTTGATAAGTCCAAGGTGGAGTGTTACAACTGCCACAAAAGGGGACACTTTGCAAGGGAGTGCAGGGCTCCAAGGAACCAAGAAAACAGGAATAGGGAGAACACAAGAAGGGTTGTGCCAGTGGAGACAACTACTTCCAATGCTTTGATCTCATGTGATGGTCTTGGTGATTATGATTGGAGTGATCAAGCAGAAGAAGGTCCAACTAACTTTGCACTCATGGCTTACTCTTCTACAAGTTCTAACTCTGAGGTATCTACTGATTCAAACTGTTCATCATCTTGTTTGGAAAATGTTAAAATTCTTAAAGAACAAAATGAACAACTGTTAAAAGACTTAAGGACATCTAAGATAAATGCTATTACTTATAAAACAGGTTTAGAGTCTGTAGAAGCAAGACTTCTAGTTTATAAGAAAAATGAGTCTGTTTATGAAGAAGATATCAAGCTCTTAAAACGTGAGATTTATTTAAAAGAAGTAGCCATTACAGAGCTTAGGAGAAAGTTGGAACTGGCTCAAAAACAAAAAGATGAAATTCAGCTAACAGTAGAAAAACTTGAGAATTCATCTAAAAGCTTAAGCAAACTAATAGACTGTCAGATAGTTGATAAGTGCAAAACAGGTTTAGGGTATAATGTTGTTCCACCTCCCTATACAGGAAACTTTATGCCTCCAAAACCTGATTTGTCATTCTCTGGTCTAGAGGAGTTTGTAAATGAGCCTATAGTTAGTGAGCCTACAGTTAAGAAGCCTGTAGTTGAGACTAGTGAAGCTAAGGCTAGTGCAGACAAGCCTAAGGTTGTTAGGAAGAATAATGGTGCTCCAATTATTGAGGATTGGGTGTCTGATAGTGAGGAAGAAGATGTGCCTCAGGCTAAGAAAGAGAAGAAAACAGTTAAGTCTAGTTTTGCTAAAATAGAGTTTGTTAAATCTAAAGAGCAAGTAAAAACTCCTAGGAAAACAACTGTTAAACAAGGTAATCAAAATAGGAAGAGCACACATAGTCCTAGAGGAAACCAAAGAAACTGGAATAACATGATGTCTCAAAGATTAGGAAGTAATTTTGAGATGATTAACAAAGCTTGTTATGTATGTGGAAGTTTTGATCACCTGTAGTATAATTGTGATAACCATCAGAGACAGTTTAATAATAAAAAGATGGTAAAACCAGTATGGAACTATACTCAAAGGGTGAATCACCAAGAATTTTTTTAGAATGACTCACCCCAGTCCTAAAAGGAACATGGTTCCAAAAGCAGTATTGATGATGTCTGGCCTAGTATCACTTACTACTACTAAACCAGTTAATACTGCTCAACCCAGAACAACTGTGAATAATGCAAGGTCAATGACAAATATTTTTAATAAAGCACATTCAACTGTTAGAAGGCCCATTAACAACAAAACAACAACTAAAAATAGTAATTTTAATAAGAAGGTTAATACTGTTAGTGGTAAGAATGTTAATATTGCTAGGCCAAAAGCAGTAGTTAATACTGCTAAGCCAAAAGCATTACTTAATGCTATTAAGGGAAACCAGATAAATGCTATTAAGGCCTCAGCTTGTTGGGTTTGGAAACCAAAGACTAAAGTAATAGACCATGTTTCTAAACACAATAGTGCATCAACCATTCTAAAAAGGTTTGATTGTATTGATGCACAAGGCAGATCCAAGTCAGTGATGGCTTGGGTCCCCAAAAGAGACTAATTTTCTTACCACATGTGCAGGGCAATCCACAAATGGATTTACAAGATCAAGGAGTGATTGATAGTAGATGCTCAAGGTACATGATAGGGAACATGTCCTATCTTACTGATTTTGAAGAAATTGATGGAGGATATGTTGCCTTTGGAGGTAACCCCAAGGGAGGGAAAATCACACGCAAAGGTACAATTAAAACTAGTAATTTAGAGTTTGAGAATGTGTATTTTGTAATAGAATTATAGTTTAACCTCTTTAGTGTCTCACAAATGTGTGACAAAAAGACTAGTGTTCTCTTTAATGACACTGAATGTATTGTTTTATCTCCAAACTTTAAATTAACTGATGAAAGTCATGTTTTAATTATAGTCTTGAAGAACAATATGTATGTGTTATTTCAAAGTAATTGTTCCTAAAGGAGTCTAATGGTTCTCCTTTGACAAAAGCCACATATGATGAATCTAAACTTTGGCATAGAAGGCTTGGACACATAAATTTCAAAACTATGAATAAACTGGTTAAGGGAAATCTTGTAAGAGGTTTACCTTCAATTTTTTTTGAAAATGATCAAACCTGTGTTGCTTGTCAAAAAGGAAAGCAACATAAAGCTTCTTGTGAGTCTAAAACAGTAAGTTTAATCAGCTAACATTTACATATGTTACATATGGATTTGTTTGGTCCAACATTTGTAAAAAGCTTAATGAAAAAGATGCATTGCCTAGTTGTCATAGATGATTACAGTAGGTTTAGTTGGGTTTTCTTTCTAGCTACTAAGGATGAGACTAGTGGAATTCTTAAGTCCTTTATAACTGGAGTAGAAAATCTAATAGATCAAAGGGTTAAGGTAATTAGGTGTGACAATGGAACTGAGTTCAAGAATAAGGAAATGAATTAGTTTTGTGAGAGAAAAGGTATTAAGAGAGAATTTAGTGTAGCTAGAACTCCTCAACAAAATAGAGTAGCTAAGTGGAAAAAAACAACACTAATTGAGGCTGCTAGGACAATGCTAGCTAATTCTAAGCTACCTACTACTTTTTTGGGCTGAAGCAGTTAATACTGCTTGCTATGTGCAAAATAGGGTATTAGTAACTACGCCTCATAACAAGACCCCCTATGAAGTTTTTCTTAGAAGAAAACCAGCTTTGCCCCTGTTGCCAGAATTGAAGGATGCACACAAAAAGAAAGGATTGCCGATGATAAAGTCTTTGCCCCTATTGCCAGAATTGAAGCAATTAGGCTTTTCTTATCCTATGCCTCATTTAAAGACTTTGTAGTGTACCAGATGGATGTTAAGAGTGCTTTTCTTTATGGTAAGATTGAAAAGGAAGTCTATATTTGTCAACCACCAGGATTTGAAGATCCAAATTTCCCCGACAGAGTATACAAAGTAGAAAAAACACTTTATGGAATACATCAAGGTCCTAGAGCTTGGTATGAAACCTTGTCAACTTTTTATTAGACAATGGGTTTCAGAGAGGAAAAATAGACAAGACTTTGTTTATAAGAAATGACAAAGGTGATATTCTGTTAGTTTAAGTGTATGTAGATGATATCATTTTTGGCTCTACAAAGAAGTCATTATGCATAAAATTTGAGAAGATGATGCATAAGAAGTTTTAGATGAGTTCTATGGGTGAACTCACATTCTTCTTAGGACTGCAAGTAAAGCAAAAGGAGGATGGAATTTTTATCAGTCAAGACAAGTATGTGACTATGATTCTTGAAGAAATTTGGTTTTACTAATGTCAAGACAGCAAGCACACCTATGGAAACTCAAAAGCCCTTGCTCAAGGATGAAGATGGTGAAGAAGTGGATGTTCATTTGTATAGATCAATGATTGGTTCATTGATGTATCTTACTTCTTTAAGACCTGATATTATGTTTGCAGTGTGTGCCTGTGCAAGATACCAAGTCAACCCAAAAGTATCACATCTTCATGCTGTGAAAAGAATTTTTAGATACTTAAAAGGTCAACCTATATTGGGCCTTTAGTATCTAAAAGATTCACCTTTTGATTTGGTAGCATACACTGATAGTGATTATGCTGGAGGAAGTTTGAATAGGAAGTCTACAACAGGAGGTTGTCAATTTCTTAGGTGTAGATTGATCTCATGGCAGTGCAAGAAGCAGACTGTGGTTGCTAATTCCACAACAGAGGCTGAATATGTAGCTGCTTCAAGTTGTTGTGGTCAAGTGCTTTGGATTAAAAATCAATTACTTGATTATAGGTATAACTTTATGCATACAAAGATCTATATTGATAATGAGAGTACTATATGCATAGTTAAGAACCCTGTTTTTCATTTAAAAACAAAGCACATTGAGATTAGACATCACTTTATCAGAGATTCCAATGAAAAGAAGCTAATTCAAATGATCAAGATTCATACTGACAAGAATGTTGCAGATTTGCTTACAAAAGCATTTGATGTAAGTAGATTTCAATATTTGATTGCTAGTATTAGAATCCTCAATCTTTAAAGTCTTGATTATGAAAATGGTGAGGTAAACTGAATTGAGAGAGTTGGTAAGAACAAAAACAGAAAGAGAGAATTGTGAGCTAAAAGAATTGAGAGAAAGCAAAAACAGACAGAGAGAATTGTGCGCTAAAAGAATTAAGAGAAAGAAAAAATAGATAAAGAGTTTTTGTGAGTCAAAATGTTAATTTGATGATGGAAAAGCTGTTTGAAATGGAATTGGAGTTAATGCTGGTAACTCAATGTTAATGCTGCCAGGCATAACTTACTACTGCTAGGTTACTACTGCTGGGCGAAGTTAATGCTGTTAGGCATAAACTTACTACTGCTGTTATAAGTTAATACTGCTAGGCATAAACTTATTGCTGCTGTTGAAAGTTAATGCTGCTAGGCATAACTTACAACTGCTGGTGATCGTTAATGCTGTTGAGGGTAGTTTCATAAATACTTCAATTAAGGGTTTCATTCAATCATTTAATCGATTTAAATCTTTCATATACTCTCTAATCATAAACCCTAACTCAATTTCATCATTTATCATCAAAACCCAACACAATGACGACCCTACAATTTGCTGATACTTATAATTTAGTTGCGTTTTTGGCTAAACCCACTGAAAGTGATAGGTTTGAACAAGTTGTTGATTTTCTGAATGCTAGTTCTATGAGATATGATTTAACTGTTAATCCCACTATATGAACTTCATGTATTGAATAATTTTGGGCCACTGTCAAGGTGAAAATGGTCAATGGGGGAACAACAGTTACAAACCCTAGTGGATAGAAAGAAGATCATCATAACTGAAGCAACTGTAAGAAGAGATATTCAACTGGAAGATGCTGATGGTGTTGATTGTCTGCCAAATGCTATAATTTTTGACCAACTTACACTCATGGGGTATGAAAAACTTTCACAGAAGTTAACTTTCTATAAGGCATTCCTTCTCTCCCCAATGGAAATTTCTTATCCATACTATTCTACAATGCCCAAGTGCTAAGACTACTGCATGGAATGAATTTAGTAGCACTATGGCTTCTGCAGTTATCTGCCTAGCAACAAACCAAAAGTTCAACTTTTCCAAGTATAGTTTTGAAAGCATGGTGAAGAACTTGGATAGTGCTGTCAAATTCTTGATGTATCCAAGATTTGTACAAGTCTTTTTGAATAATCAACTAGAAGGGATGGCAACTCACAACATAATTTATATTGCACCATCTCACACAAAGAAGGTTTTTGCTAATATGAAGAGGCAAGGAAAGGACTTTTCTGGTAGAGTAACACCCTTGTTCTCAACTATGATGGTGCAAGCTCAATAGAAACAAGGTGAAGGTTTAGACATGCCAACTGATCCCCATCACACACCCACCATTATTCCACCATCAACATTACAACCTCAAAGGAAACAGAGGCCTAGGAAACTCAAAACAAAGGACACTGAGATTCCTCAGTCTAGTGTTGTTAGGTTCACATAAATGGACCCGAACAAAGAAGCTTCGGTCACTCGAAGATACAAGACAAAAGTCTAGCTCGAAACTGGGTTAGAGCAGAGCAGGACAGAGGTAAATCTCTAGGACCAATCCAAGGTAATACCTAATGAAAAGCTCCATTAGAAATTGTTTTGGTGGTGGTCCCAAGGCCAGACAACATGAGGGTTTCCATTGCTTAGACTAGTCTGGAATGTATCTAAATTTTCCTAATGATTCAATGCTTCGCAGGAGTTTAACACACATCAATGTGTTGTGGATTAGTCTGCAACTAAGGTATTGATGGAATTTTGTACAAATTGGCAACAAAGAGTTCTTGGATGGAAAACACAAAGATGCTCAAGCAATGAGATTACTAGTCTGTATAAAAGAGGAAGTCAAGAAGCTTGAGTGAAAGAAACTAGTTAAGAACTCATTGTCTTAAAGGTGATACTAGGTTGGTATGGTCTGCTAGATTGATTCCTAGATGATGAAGCTACTTTGGGTGATCAGGAGGATGCATCCAAACAGGGGAGGAAAATTGATGATATTGATGCTGATAATGACATCATCTTGGATAGTACTCATTTTGATACTGATCCTGATATGTTTGGAATGCTTGATCTTGATAGTGATGAGGTGTTTGTAGAAACTAAAGAGCCTGTGGTTAATGCTGCTACAACTACACGTATAATTTCAGTTAGTAAGAACAAGATTTATTGATGTTGGAAGACTTTAGCTTAAGCACTGGCAGGATATAAAGATGTACTAATACCAGGCTGTTAGAACTGTGCTACAACTATATAATGCTGTTACATGTCCAACGGCTAAAGGGCTTGTTATTCATGAGAAGGAGTAGCATCTGACAAAAATAAACTTCTTCAAAGGACAAGGGTAAAGGAATCATGGTTGAAGAACCTTTGAAGATGAAGAAGAAAGATCAAGTCCTCTTTGATGAACAAGAAGCTATAAGGATACAAGCTATATTTGACGAGGAAGAGAGGATTGCAAGAGAAAAATAAGAACCAATGCTGCCTTAATTACACAATGCAATGATATTCAGGATAAGGTTGAGACTGACTATGAATTAGCTCAAAGGCTGCAAGTAGAGGAACAAGAAGAGTTGACAATTGAAGAAAAGTCTAAACTATTTCAAGAACTCTTAGAGAAAAGGAGGAAGCACTTTGCAGCCAAGAGAGCAGAAGAAAGGAGAAATAGACCACCTACAAAAGCTCAACAAAGGAGTATAATGTGTACCTATCTGAAAAACATGGCAGGATGGAAACCCAAAGACTTAAAGACTAAGTTCTTTGCCAATGTTCAAGAGTTATTTGATAAAGCAATGAAAAGGGCAAACATATTTGTTGATATGGACACATAATTGATGGAAGGCAGTAAGACAAGAGAAGAAAGCAGTTCTAAAAGAGCAGGTGATGAGCTAGAACAAGAGCCTTTAAAGAAGCAAAAGGTGGATGATGATAAAGAAACTGAAGAGCTTAAGCAATGTATGGAAATCATTTAAGATGATAAAGATGATGTAACTATTGAAAGCTCATTTTTCATCTGCAAAATCTCCAACCATTGTTGACTACAAGATCTACAAAGAAGGGAAGAAAAGCTATTTCCAAATTATCAGAGCAGATGGTAATTCTCAGATGTATTTAACTTTTGGAAAGATGCTTAAAAACTTTGACAGAGAAGATTTGGAAGTTCTTTGGAGTATAGTCAAAGAAAGATTTAAGAAGACAGAACCAATGAATTACATGGATACTTTTTTACATCTTAATTTGAAGACCATATTTGAAAATCATCTTGAAGATAATGTATGGAAGAATCAACAAGGATTAGTTAAAGTGCTAAACTGGAAGCATTATGATTCTTATGGAGTTCATTGTGTGACAATGCAGAACATACTTTATTATCTATTGGTTGAGAAGATGTATCCACTTACAAAGCACAAACTACATCAGATGTTTAATGATGTGAAGCTCCAAGTTGATTATGAGTGTGAAATGGCATTTGAGCTTCTTAGATTGGTCAAGAAACAAGTTAAGGAAGGCTATGTACCTCAATGAAGTGTTTGGAAGCATCCTCTTGGTGATTGATGAAGCTTTTAATGAAGAAACTTGATGATTTTGATGATAAATATCAAGTTTAGGGGAGGATTGTTAGGATTAAAAGCCTTCTTGAAGTTACTGCTGCTAAGCATAAATTAGTGTTGTTAGTAATCTTAATGAAAAATATGCTAAGTAGTTAGTACTGCTAGTTACTACTGCTAGTGTAAGTTACTACTGCTAGTGTATATTACTACTGCTAGTTACTACTGCTAGTAATGTTAGTACTGCTAGAGTAATGTTAGTACTGCTAGAGTAAAGTTAGTACTACTAGTATAACATAGTACTGTTGGAGAAGTTTGAAGAAAACTGTATAAGTAGTTAATGTGCTTGTACACTGTTATTGCTGTGGTATAAAAGTGTTGGGAATTTTGCATTCCTCGGGTCTTAACGTACCGCTAGTGATATTAACTTTAGTACGCTAGTGGTACTTAGTAATGAAGTACAATATGTTAAGTACTGAATCAGTTAATTAGTACGGATAGATAAATGTAGTTTGTTTCGTTTATGAGATATGCATGAGATATCTTAGGGAAAGGATATGCATTGATCTTTATTCGCGTTTTTGTTAAAGCCATATAGGTTTATTAGTCTATAAATAGGAACCTAGAAGGCAATAGTTAGCTAGATATTGTTCTACACAATTATTAGAGATGAATAGTAATCATAGTCGTGTACAATCTGTACTTTGGCAAATTCATGGGTTTAATATAAATTTCTTTTGTGATATTCATTATTGTTCATCTATAGCATTATTGTTTAGATTCCACATACTCAATAGTGTTTAATCCAGTGTTTCATTATTGTTTCTTTAGAATTATCCTAAAAGGGAGCAAATCTCTTTGCATGCTGTTGTTAGATCTATTCAGTAAATCGATCCAACAAATAAGTTAGTACTGTTGTATCAGGAGTTATGTGCTTGTCAAAGTTACAACTGCTTAAAAGATTACAACCGCCGAAGGATAAGACTGCTTAGAGAAAAGATAAAAGATTGACTTTATGTGGTTTGTATGAGATATTTTTGTATAATGTACGTATAAGTTATTTGTTTAGAGTCATGATAACTTAGGAAAATATTGTAATCCCATTAGGGACTCTTGGTCGTATTATAAGGAGGTCATAGGGATGTATTATGTATCAAAGTATCAAAAATGAGATCATTATAGATTGTCATAGCTTCAAGGTTTTTGTAATCCCTAATATAGTTAGAGTATTCGTTTTAATATATTGAAAGATTATTGTTGTTAATCTTGTGGGTTCATTAGAATTACTGTTTCATTAAAGATTCTTCTTATATATAATAGATTAGATTTCCGCATAATATTTAGTATCTATCAATCAAAGTTTCTATCATAGTTATGTAGGATTTATCTTGCATAACTAAACTTACAAAGCTAGGATTCAAGATCCATTCAAAGTGGGTTCTATGTTTTAAATCATTTAAAATCTAACGCGCAAAAATTGAGTATTCATAGAGAAGTAAATAAACCAACACCAACCACCCTACCCAGCCACCCTACTGCACATTTTCCACCACTTAATTCTCAAAAAATCATAAATAGCAGATACGCCAGCTGCCCACGCCTCTCAAATGTATACCTGACCTTAGTGTGACAGAGTCGATCAGCTACCTATATACCACAGTGTGTAGTCTCGTGTGTGTGATATTGAGAGTAGGCATACGCTCGAATCTCGATGGTGCTTTGTCAGAGACTTTATTTCAAAATGACTTACGACTTACATCTATGATTGTCTAGTTGTACTCACCGAAGTTTGTACGCACACCCGCCAGCTATGACTATGCGCGGAAGAAATACCACACCTTCCAAACCAACAACAACCAAACCACCCCAACCTCCACCCACCCCCCCCCCCCCGATCTCGCGTCTCCTCACGGTCTGATCCGGATGTCCGAGGCGCGCAGATCTATTTTTGTTTTTTTATATTTTTTTGAAAATTTAGTAAAAATCTCGGGATTGAAGGTGGTTGCATTTAGTTATATGTACTACTCCTAATTGCAAGAAATAAAATAAAATAGAAAACAATTATACAACGAAGCGTATTTACCTAGGATTCAATAATCCTTGCTAGCTATCCAACTCTACCTATTGCTTTGTCACCCTCGTGATGTAGGTGTAAGTATTTCCTATTTCATGAACAAATTACACGAACCTGCCGTCTATGTAATACTCCGTTAAGACAACACACAAGTAAGGTAGTATGAAGACTATTACAAGGCTCCTAAGAGTGTATTACACATATTTAAATACTTAAGAGGTGATCAACCATATTTACGCAAGGTAGTGTGAAGACTGTTGCGATGGTATCCTTTCTACACAATCACGAATCCCTAGACGTCTATGCTAATGTAATTTTCTTATAGATAGTTTCTAGGGTTATACGTGCCTTACCATCAGCAAGAAGCAATAGGAAACAAGAATTATAAACTAAAATCAATTAGACTCATTAGATCTGTCACGCCTTAATTGGTGAATAGGGAAGATCCACAATCATCAATAAGAAAGCAACAAGATCTAATTACTTATAACATAATTTCAATGCCATTACCATATAAATTACTAGTGAATTAGCCAAGCCCAAGCATACTTAAAACAATGATTTATATCACAAAGGAACTGAAGAAATGAATTAAGATTAAATGTTAATAAACCATTACAAGATGTTTATAGATTAAAATTAGAAATTACATAAGTTGCTGGAAAAAACACCTAACCCATCCGAGATTCAGCTTAGGGAGTTTGGGGCTTGATAAAAACAAAGTTATGAGGTTATATTTATAAGAAAAGTTGAGTCGGTTCATCCTGATGGCGTCAGGATTTTTTTAAGATGGTGTCACCACACTCTGATCACCAACTTGTAGATTTTCTCTCTTTGGTCGCGTGGGCAGTTTTGAATAATCAAAAGTTAGAGTTGGTATGAAGGAGTTATGATCAAAACTATATTAGTACTAACTACGCGCGCAAGTTGATATGGTCATCTTTATCTTGTGTCCCGTCATCCCGTCATCACGTCATCCGTCATCCGTTTGAATATTAGGGCTTCATTAAGTTGGTTAAGTCCTAACGTCGTCGCCAAAGTTCCGACACTGTCGCTTGATCGTCCTGATGTCGTCGCAAGGAATTGCGACGCCATCTTCAGCCACTATGTGGATTTTCTTCTTCGATTTTGGTGTAGGGTTACAATCTTGACCGTTTTTCTTCCAAAATTGGAGTCCAGTCAACGTGTTATTTACTCAAAATCTCCTAAATTTCTAAAAAGACAAAAATGAAATGATTATGCATGTATTTTAGGCAGATTTGACATGATTTAGTGGGTTAATGACGCCAAATGTATATATAAAATGACCCATCTCATCAAATCACCCTACACTTGGGATTTGCTTGACCTCATGTGCATATAGGCTTTGCTTTTTTACTTAGAACATTAGCACTATCGGGTGGTATTAATCTTACTTGTTTAAAAGATATGCTTATGGCTACAACTTATAGGACCTCGTAATTAAAAGCACAAAAAAACTATTACTAGCTACTCAAATAAGTGTTTAGAATATGTTTTCTCTGGGTGTATAATGATATATAACAATATGGGAAATGGAAAATTAACATTCATTACTTGTTATAGTATATAAATTACCATAAGCTTGATAAAGGATCAAACCTCCACCGCTATGGCATAAGCACCTAGCAATTACTATCAAAGAGGACTTTAAAGGGTTGTGATGTAATAAGTGTATGGGAATTTATCCGGCTTTTGAGCCAAATTCAAACATGTTAAATGAATTGTTTAGATTAATTCGCGTCATATGATTGAATTCTTAAATCTCAGGTTTTATGCATCGATTTGTACAGGAATTAACTTATGGAATCAAGTGCAGAAAATTTTTCATCAAAAACAAAAATTTTGTTTTCACAAAACATGGAGACGGCGTCACGATTTACACGCGACGCCGTCACCACGACACCTGTAACGGGGTCACAACAACCCTGACGGCGTCATACGCCCAGGTCTAGAAAAGTCAAAGTTTTTAATTATTTTTGAAAATAAAACTTGCACAACATTTAATATATGTATACTTCTGTTATAAACCTACAAAAACCTAATAAGTTTAACAATTCTCTTATCCTATCTATCGAGTCGAACCTTAAATTCACATTGTATATTTGTTTATCGAACATTTTATGCTTGGTGTAGTTGTCTTTGTCTTTGATTACAGGTTATATTTGATGAGAAGAAACTTGGAAGTTTTTAGGAAGTTTCATTGGATGATTTTTGGAGGATGATTGGTATGCGTTTAATTACACATACCTTTCACCATTAAAACCGGACTCAAATGACCAAAAACGTACCAAAAATACATTGTATTTGTATGTTTTCACTTATTTTGTGCAGGAAACGGATATCCTATAAAGGACAAAAAATCAAGCAAAAACGGACAAAACCAAGCACGGAATGGAAAAGCGTGGAAAAGACAAAGTCAAATCGAAGACAAAGACCAAAAAGTCAAAGTCAAGTCAAAAAGTCAACCCCGAGGAGTGGCAGTGGAATAAGCATCAAAAACCGAACCCGAAAATGTAATCGCCAAAAAGTGGGCCCACCCGTACCCACCTAGTGGGCCCGGGTCAGCCCACTTACCGTTATAACAAATAAAAGCCCATTCCTTTTATTTCCAACAAAACCAAACGAGCCCAATTGATATAACAAAGCCCAAGTCCATGAGACTTAACGGGCAAGGACTTCATTTGAAATAACACATATAACCTTTAAGGGCCAAAGATACTATTTCCCAAACTTGTTAAACCCACAAGGACTGAATTTGTAACAAAGATATAAGGGTTGAGGGACCATTTTTGAAAACACACCAAACTTACCCCTGAGTCATATCAAAAACAGAGATACTGTATATCTCTTTCACCATTTCCCGCCAAATCTCAATCTCCCAAAACCTATCCCTTTCCCACCTCGTTG
>BQNB010010957.1:0-23006 GCA_026074375.1 Tanacetum coccineum
ATTTTCAAACACCAAGGATGGAAGAGATTAGATTGATGATTTTGGGGGAAATATTTTGATCGCCGCCATTAACAATACACTACTTTATAAAGCATTTAGCTAATTTTTAAAATTAGATATACTTAAAATTTTAAGTAAAAAATATTACTATAAAAAAAAGTCGTAAGTTGTGCAAATCCTTATGCACGTTGTATAATCTTTTTATGCAAGCAATAAAATTCTGCCAAACAATATAACACCCTCTTTAAAAACCATTAAAAATGCAGTTACATTTTATCACTATAAATATAACTACAATTCATTTCACACACTACACAAACAAAGACACAACAAAAAAATACCCACTATTCTCTCATCTTATAAAAACTACCATCCACCACCCCCACCTCATCACGCCGGCCCTACCACCGAACGTCACTACCACGCCGGACGTCACCATCACGGCGGACGCCACCAGCCGTTGTTTGCCGTCGGACGCCACCAGCCGCCGGCTTTCGCCGTCGTCTCTGTCGATCTCTCGCCGGAATGACCGGCTACCACCTGCTCTCCCTTACTTTAGCTTGATCACCATCTGCTGTCAACCGCTGTTACCTTATCAACATGACGCACGTGATTGTATCTCTTTTTTTTTCATGGCTCGATGTTCTTTGGTGAGTTTTTCTCTACTTTTTCATCTTCTCATTTTTGATCTATAAAACCAAAGTAACATCCCTCCAACCTTAACACTTGTAACAGCTGAAAAAAAGTAACAACTCTCCAATATTGCTATAATCATGCCTTAATAATGCAAAATCTTACCATATCCTTAATAAAATGCCATTATAAAAACATGTCACACGTAATAGGTACAATCTATACTACTTTATAAAGCATTTAGCCCATCTATTTTTAGAAGTCTTAAAAAATTAAGTAAAAAAGATTACTTTATTAGGAAAGATGTAAAACCATTAGAAAATGTACATCGTACACATTTAAAAGCTTTTAAAATCCTTTAATAGCCAACACTTGTAACACCCCAAAACATGTAACAACCAATTAAATGGTAAAGCTGTAACGACCTATATACGTTTTTTAATTCAGTCAACTTGTAACTGCTAACATTGATATTGTCATCAATTCAGTCAAATTGTAATTGCTGCATTCATGTGGTCCATTTGTAACGGTCCATTAAACATCATTTAAGTGTAAACCACAAACTCAAATTACGAGTATAAAAACCTAACACACTAACAAAATTTATTACACCATTTTCATCACTCTATTTTATCTCTCTTAAAAACACAAACACCTTTCTCTTTCTTTATAAAGCATTTAGCCCATCTATTTTTAGAAGTCTTAAAAAATTAAGTAAAAAAGATTACTTTATTGGGAAAGATGTAAAACCATTAGAAAATATTCATCATACATATTTAAAAGCCTTTAAAATCCTTTAATAGCCAAAACTTGTAACACCCCAAAATATGTAACAACCAATTAAATGGTAAAGTTGTAACGGCTCATATACATTTTTTAAAACAGTCAACTTGTAACTACTAACATTGATATTGTCATCAATTGAGTCAAATTGTAACTGCTGCATTCTTGTGGTTCATTTGTAACGGTCCATTAAACATCATTTAAGTGTAAACCACAAACTCAAATATGAGTATAAAAACCTAACACACTAACAAAATTCATTACACCATTTTCATCTCTTTATTTTATCTCTCTTAAAAACACAAACACGTTTATCTTTCTTTCTTTAAACCACCAAATTTCGCCGTCTCACATATCAGATTATGTCGCCACCTTTGCCAACATCATGTGCTGTCAGCCTCTACCGCCGCCATTGTCTCCGCCGTCTGCCAAACTAATGATCATGGCTTTGGAGGAATACGGGTACCAAAGCAGAAGAGGAATACAGGTATCAAAGAAATTAAGGTCTTCTTATTCTGGTGACGTCATTTTTTTTAAAAAAGTGATGAAGGTTTTGGAGATGAATGAAAAGGGTTTAAGATGTTTGATTTGGATGATTTTGTTAAAATGTTTGATGACATCATGGTTAATTATTGTTGCACGATTGATGATTTTCAAAAATGTTAATGGCTTACAATCTTGAAGTCAAATGCTAAAGGATTTTGAATGGATTTGGATCTTTGTTAAGGATAGAGTCTTATGAATTACTAAGATGAATCACAAAGCATTCGTGATCCTGAATATAACTTGATGAAGTGGCTGAGATTTTTAGTTAGTTTTT
The DNA here is from genome assembly GCA_026074375.1 of Tanacetum coccineum. Lineage (NCBI taxonomy): Eukaryota > Viridiplantae > Streptophyta > Magnoliopsida > Asterales > Asteraceae > Tanacetum > Tanacetum coccineum. The sequence goes on from BQNB010010957.1 coordinate 2,237, forward strand.
TTTCATCATGTTATGTTAGTGATTTGGTGATTGTAGTTTTAAATTGATGATGATGATGATACCCATTTGGGGTTTTATTTTGTCAAATTGTTGGAATTTTAATATTTGATTTGTGATTATTGGGGTGTTTGAAATTGTTCAATTTACTTAACTAGTTCTACAGTAATTTTCTTTTTTTTTCTTTTTATTATGTAATGATTGTTCACTATTAAAAATAATTATTGAATTTGTCCAAGTTTATCATTTTCAAATCTTAAAAAAAGAATAAACAATATCATTAAAAACGTGTAACCGCTTAAACCATCATTGTAACGGCTTTCAATAATTATTAAAAACGTGTAACCGCTTAAAATCATTACTATCAATAATGATTATTAAACATGTGTAACCGTATCCATAATATAAATTCACACAAACCATTTCATATCTCCCGCACACAAATGTTTTTTGTTACAACAAAAATAGTCTCTCAATATACACTCGCTTTCACTCCCCAACTCTTACTGGTACTTACTGCAGAGATTCTTTATTTTTTTCGTTAGAAAAACGCTTAGCCGGATAACATTTGCTCGCCGCAAAATATAGTCACAGGGTACCCGCCGCCACATTACGCGGGTACCCGGCTAGTATATATATATATAAACAGAGGAGCCCAAAATCAGGACCTCGCAAACCGAGGAAAAAAGCTATACAAAAAATCAAGAGGGCAAAGCTGCCACTAACCCGAAAGAAAAATAAAACAGAGCCAACAAAACAAAATTAGGATAATAGGTCGTAGGGTCTTGCAACCCAACAATTCCAATCCATCTTCCGTTTCGAACGAATACGAGCAGACATCCACAGTTTGGCAAAACGTTGAATAGCTGGAAAAATGTCCTCATTCTTGATTGTGTCAATGGCATCCCCCGAGGCATGAATAAGACGGTTTCTCCAATTCCAAATAACCCAACAAGTAATCTGAAAGACCTCGTTCACAGCCTTTTTAATATTCGAGTTACCTTGGCCATTCACATTCCCTGTTGCAACATCAGATATGGAGAATGGAGGGAAAGAAGTCAGGGTAGGGAGATTCCACCAACTCCAAACCTTTCTTCAGATCTCGCAGACCCTATGGCATTTAATCAAAACGTGACCAATGTCTTCTGAAACCGAATCACAAAAAGGGTAGATAGAGGAGGGAAGAGCAACACCACGAGCCACAAGATTCAGACGTGTTGCAAGCCTATCAAGCGAAGCTTTCCACACCATAACATTAACTTTCTTAAGGATCCAGGAATTCCATTTTGGATAAAGTGCTAACCTTAAATAAGTCGACTACATCATAAGACCAGATCCATTTATCATAGCCGTTAGGGAGAAACAAAAGTGAGCTAAGAGAGCTATGTAACGCGTTTAGATCATTAAGGGCCTGACCCCTAGGAGGAATACGCCAATCCCAAGATCCAATCCAAGCTTCATTTACCACGATCCCTCTATCCTTCACCTTACAGTCTTTATTTAACTCGAGAGCATAAAGTCTAATAAATTTATCTTTTAAACTTGTCCCATCCCTACACCAAGGGTCGTGCCAAAAAGAAGTGCTAGCACCGTCCGCCACCTTTCGGATGAAAGAGTTTTTGAAGTTTAAGTCAATAGCCTCAATCTTTTTAGTAGCATTGAGGATATGAATCCAAACACTGTTACTACCATGAAAATTAATAGGAGAATAGAAGCCTCCATCATCCCATAGAATTCTTTAATGACGGTCCGCCAAAGCGCACTCTCTTTCGTGAGAAAGCGCCATTTCCATTTCCCCAAAAGACTAAGATTTTTAAACCCAAGACAACCCACACCTAACCTACCAACTTTCGAGTCGAGGATAATAGAATTCCATTTAACCCAATTAATCCCCCTCTCGTTATCCAAACGACCCCAAAAAAATCTACTTTTAATAGCTTCAACGATGTTAATAACAGCCGAGGGGGCATTAAAGAGTCAACAACCTTTTCTCCACTTTTTAGTTTTTATTCAACAAATAATTAATTGTTCAAACAAAGCACCGTAAATTAGTATTATCTCTTTTTTTCAAACACATGTATTTCATTTTATTCATTTACTAGATTATACACCTGCAAAATTCACGGGTTGCGAACAAAAAATTACATATTAATGACATTAAGCTTACCGACGGTTTTGATTTAAAGATATTGAAGTGTTGTGTACGAAGTAAACTGAGTAAACGTGTTAGCAATTATTCTTATTGAAAGTAGTTTTTTTAGCAAATGTCGACTATGGCATTGTAATTGGTGTTTTTTTATTCAAGATACGCACCGTGACATCGTTTTAGGTGACATGTGTTGAACATGCTATTCAAAGTTTATTTCTTTGTATTGTAACATTTTATTTATTATATAAAAATTAACGTCGTGATGAGCTGTCTGGCTTCACTATGTTCTAAACCCGTAAAATAAAATGCGTTGTTATTTATGAGGAGCATATTATTAGAAATTTAGTGCAATTATAGGAATCGGATCATACATGGAAATGAGTTTGGAGGTACGAAGTGTATACCCATCAAGTCACTGATTTTCCCTGACTCTTTTAGTGGTTAGAATTAAATGGGTGGTTACAAACATTTAAGTAGCAGGTTTGACTACATTAAATGTTTTGTAATATCTTTTGCCTATTTAAGTAGCAGATTTGACTGCATTAATGACCATATATTTAATTTGGTCTTGTAATCACTAATTCCTAAATTATAGAGGATAATTATGGAAGAGATTAATTGACCATTAATCTCTCATTAATTTCATGAATATGTTTTAAGTAAATCCCCTATAAATAGGGATCATAATTGCATAGAAAAACACACAGAAAACAAAAACACATAGAAATGCAGGGTTCTTGATCTGTGCTTAGAACAAGAACAAACACTTGGTTTTATCCTAAGGAGATATTCGTGTAACCCAAGCATATGGTCGAATAATCTTCTTTGGAAAGTGATTACACGACTTCAAGTGATATCTGGTAACCATCTTGGTAATTAGCTAGGCTATTGATTGTCTTCACCCTGATCTGGCCTCTAACAACCAACAATCAAAGAAGATTATTTTTGTGATAATCAATGGCTGCTATTGCAATGAAACACATGGCTTCAAACTTTGCCAAGCTTGACAAGTTTGAAGGGGTGGACTTTAAAAGATAGCAGAAGAATATGCACTTATTGCTTTCCAGCATGAGTGTGGTGTATGTGCTGACTACTCCTATTCCTGATGATGGTGATGATGCTACCGTGGATCAACTCAGGAAGAGGGCCAAGTGGGACAATGATGACTATGTCTGCAGAGGTTTAATCCTCAATGGTATGTCTAATTCTTTATTTGATATTTACCAGAATGTTGAATCTTCCAAAAAACTATGAGATTCCTTGGAGGCCAAATATATGGCTGAAGATGCATCAAGTAAGAAGTTCCTTATTAGTAATTTCACAAATTACAATATGAATGATTCAAGATCAGTCTTGGAATAATACAATGAACTTTTTGGTATACTTAGAAGGTTTACACAACATAAGATGAACATGGATGAATCCATTCAGGTTTCATGTATCATTGATAAACTTCTCCCTTCATGAAAAGATTTCAAGCACACCTTGAAACATTTGAAGGAGGAATTAACTCTTGCTGAGTAGCCATCTGCATATTGAGGAGTCCCTTAGGATGCAGGATAGTGACAAGCCAAGAGGCAACAATGTTGTTGGTCTTTCAGTTGTCAATATGGTAGAGCATAACCACTCCTCCAGGTACAATGACAACAAGGGTAAACATAAGCATCATGATAACACCAAAGTTGATCCTAACAAAAAGTCTAAAGTGACTTGTTAGAAGTGTGGAAAACCTGGACACTTGAAAAATGATTGCAAAGGTGGAAAAGTTGGCAACAAAGCTAATGGTTCAGGCATAAATGGTTTAGTGGATGGTTCTACCAACTCGCTGAAAGGTCAGAATATGTTTAATAAATCTTTTCAGGTTTATTATATTACATATGTATCTGAAGCTTACTTTGTGCAGGATGATGATGTTGCGTGGTGGGTTGACTCAGGAGCAACAGTTCATGTGTGTAAAGATAGATCCCGGTTCAAGACCCATGAGTCGCTAAATGATGGATCTATTCTTTACATAGGAAATGAGTCAACAGCCCTGGTGCATGGACGTGGTTATGTAGATCTAAAGTTTAGTTCTGGAAAGATTGTTTTGTTGTTTAATGTTTTACATGTTCCTAATATAAGGAAGAATTTGGTTTCTAGTAGTGTTTTGAATAATTATGATTATAAACAAGTGATTGAATCTAATAAATTTGTTTTATCCAAACATGGTGTGTTTATTGGTTTTGGTTATTTTAGTAATCAAATGTCCAGGCTTAATATTGTTAATGATAATATTGCTTTAGCCTTTATGTCAACCTCTAAACTGAATGATTCAATCCTATGACATTTATTGATGATGCTTCTAGGTTTTGTTATGTTTATTTATTATATTCAAAGGATGAAGCATTAGATAAATTCAAAGTATTCAAAACTAAAGTTAAATTATAACAAGGGCCCAAAATCAAAAGATTTAGGACTAATAGGGGAGGTGAGTATATGGATACTTTGTATTTTTAGTCTGTTGGTATTATCCATATAACGACTGCCCCTTACACTCTACAACAAAATGGTATATCTGAAAGGAAAAATAGAGTACTAAAAGAAATGGTTAATTCTATGTTGTCTTACTCAGGACTGAGTCAAGGGTTCTAGGGTGAAGGTATGCTAACTGCTTGCTATTTATTAAATAGGGTTTCCAATAAAAGGAACATGATTACCCCTTATGAACTCTGGACTAAAAGGAAACCAAACCTAAACTACCTCAGGGTTTGGGGTTGTAGGGCAGTTGTAAGACTCCCTGATCCAAAGCTCAACGGGTCCCAAATCAAGATCTTAGACTGATCTACGGGGCAGGCTGACTCGTACATGGCTTACTCTCGGTGCGTTTTAAAGTACTGTGTCGACGTTTATCCATGGAATCACAGACCGCTCCCCCGGTAAGATCCACAACAAAAATGGTATATCTGAAAGGAAAAAATAGAGTCAGGGAAAGAAGATGGTGTAAATGTTCCAGCGCGCTGTCCAATACTGTACAGGAGCGGGTGCAAGATGCGGTTCGATATGGGGTGAAGACTATGTCTAGAAATGGCTTGACGCTCGTTATCTAACTAGTTCTGGTTCCCAATAAAGATCGCGAAAGTAGAGAGATTATCCTTATGAAGCTTCTGGTGACAATTGGGGAGACGCGAAACCTGGCGAACTATGCTCAGAGGGTTATGAGGGGGGTTTGTATTAACCGGTCAGTGGGACAGTGTGTAGAGAGATCGCTCCTTAGATCCGAGAAAGCTGAGACGAAGGACTCTGTGTGGAGTGAAAAGCCTCGGATTGATAGATGCCGAATCTTTATTGGATATGCTGAGCCATTCCAAGGCCCTTTTAGGTTCTTTTTTGTGGATTGTAAACCTAATGATTCTGTTGCAATTAATCTCAATAATTGAATCAAGAGGGATGCTATATTTAATGAGAAATAGATGATCTTGCTATCAGTCCCTAGACCAAGTGTGCACCTGGTGTGTATGTCCACCTGAAATACTGTGCAGACAAAAGAACATTGGTGGTCCAGTGGTCCCTAAAGATGGTCACTATAGGAGCGATTGTTACACTGAGCAAATGAACCTGAGCTTAGGAAAAAGCAAAAATCGAATAGGATCCAAAGAATTTTGGGACTGAATTTCATATTATACTTAATTGAAGGAACAAGGGATGAGGTTCCTGACCAACACCTCCTATTGTTTAATGTTGAGAATGATCCCAACTTTGATGATGATAAAGTAATGAAAGTCCTAGGATGTTTCTTTATAAGAAGAAGCAATTTAAGGATGAGATGGATTTACATCATGTGCAACAACACTTGGGTTGTGGTGTTCTACACTCCAGTGTTGTAAACCTCTTGGTTGAAATGGATCTTTAAAAGAATAACTAAAGGTAGATGGAAACTAATTGAAAAGTTCAACGGCAATGGATGGTCATTCATGGCTTTTAAACAAAGTCAGGAATAGACTACTTTGATACTTATGCTCCAGTGGCTCGTATTAGTACCATAAAACTACTGATTGCTATGGCATCAATTCACAATCTGATTATTCATCAGATGGATGTGAAGACAACTTTCTTGAATGGTGACTTGGAAGAGGAGGTTTATATAAATCAACCTCAAGGCTTCATCATGTCTGGCAATGAAAACAAGGTGTGTAAACTGATTAAGTCTCTATATGGACTGAAGCAGGCACCTAAGCAATGGCATCAAAAGTTTGATGAAGTGGTTTTGTCTAATGGTTATTTACTTAACCAAGCTGACAAATGTGTATATAGCAAATTTGATGAAACTGGTAAAGGAGTCATCATTTGCCTATATGTTGATGACATGCTGATCTTTGGTACTAACTAAGTTCAGGTTGACATTGACATTGGAATTTTTGTCATCAAAGTTCTCTATGAAGGACATGGGGGAGGCTGATGTTATCCTGGGTATAAGGATTAAACATGAAAGTAATGGAATAGCAATTTCTCAGTCTCATTATATTGAGAAGGTACTGAAGAAATTCAATTACTTTGACTGCACTCTAGTAAGTACTCCTATGGATACAAGTGAGAAGCTGATGCCTAATAATGGTCAGGCTGTATCTCAACTTGAGTATTCTAGGGTGATTGGCTGCTTAATGTATGCCATGACTTGTACAAGGCCTGATATTGCTTTTGCTGTGGGTAAACTGAGCATGTATACTAGTAATCCTGGTACTCAGCACTGGCAAGCAATTCAGCGGGTACTAAAGTACTTGAAGAAAACCATGGACTATAGTTTGACATATACTGGTTATCCTTCGGTTTTTGAAGGATACACTGATGCAAGCTGGATCAGCAATACTGAAGACAATTCGTCTACCAGTGGCTGGGTATTCCTGCTTGGTGGTGGTGCAATTTCTTGGGCTTCCAAGAAACAAACTTGCATCACTGGTTCAACAATGGAATCTGAATTTGTGGCTTTAGTAGCTGCTGGTAAGGAAGCTGAATGGTTAAAAACTTGCTCCTTGAGATTCCATTATGGTCCAAACCTATAGCACCTATTTCTATCTGTTGTGATTGTGTTGCTACATTAGTAAAGGCTTATAGCTAGATGTACAATGGGAAGTCAAGACACTTAGGTGTCAGGCATAGCATGATTCGTGAGTTAATCACGAATGGGGTGATATCTATAGAGTTTGTGAGGTCTCAACAAAACTTAGTTGATCATTTGACGAAGGGACTGGCTAAAGACTTGGTTATAAAGTCTGCTGAAGGTATGAGATTAAAGTCCAACTAAGTCGTTGAATGCTAGGAAACCCAACTCCCTACTAAGAAAACTTGGTAGCTGAGTTCAATGTGGAAAGCTGAATGTTCAGAGGACTGAAGCATGTGTATTTACATATCATCCTAAGGATGTGCTTGGAACCTGCTGAAAAGGAGGATGAAGTCTTTACTTCTCAATGGTTAATTTCTTTAAAAAAATGCTTAGCAGGAGCATGAATAAAGAGGAACCACCATGTAAATGTTGAAGTTTTTCCGCTTCAGGGAGCATGGACTTTGGCTCTTACAACATTTATGAATTGGATATGGACACACGGCTTGTATAGTGTCAGGAGTTTCTTTTGTGTTTGAAAACTTGTGTGTATTTTATCTTCAGGTATTCAAATGGGTTGAAGGGTTCAATTCTTATAACACCCTGATTCTCGAATATTTGAACGTGTAATTTACTAAGATGAAAATTCAATCCTCGGGACATTTTCATTTATGCACTTGTCTTGTTTAATGTTTAATTTTTCATGCAAAGAAATTATACTAAATTTGGAAGGATTGTTGAAAATTTAATGCAATTGTAAGAATCGGATCATACTTGAAAATATGTTTAAAGGTACGGAGTCAAGTCACTGATTTTCCCTGACTCTTTTAGTGGTTAGAATTAAATGGGTGGTTACAAACATTTAAGTGGCAGGTTTGACTACATTAAATGTTTTGTAATATCTTTTGCCTATTTAAGTAGCATATTTGACTGCATTAATGACCATATATTTAATTTAGTCATGTAATCACTAATTCTTAAATTATGGAGGATAATTATGTATGAAATTAATTGGCCATTAATCTCTCATTAATTCCATGAATAGGTTTTGAGTAAATCCTTTATAAATAGGGATCACAATTGCATGGAAAAACACACAGAAAATAAAAACACATAGAAACGCAAGGTACTTGATCTGTGCCTATAACAAGAACAAACACTTGGTTTTATCCCAAGGAGGTATTGGTGTAACTCAGACATAGGGTCGAATAATCTTCTTTGAAAAATGATTACACGACTTCAAGTGGTATCCGGTAACCATCTTGATAATTAGCTAAGCTATTGATTGTCTTCACCCTAATCTGAGCTCTTACAACCAACACATATTTCAGCTGGGTTATCTCGGACAACCATGAATTTAAAATCGACCTTGATCACCTTGTTAATACTTTTTAGTTTAAAAGACATACACACATTCTATAATTCTAATTTTATTTAAAGCATAAATTCTCAACTTGAGTGCGGTTTGAAAAATATGTAAGTTATGAAATCCATTTACTTATTACGTTATTAATCCATCAACTTAGGGTGGTATAAGAAATAATTCCACACCGACACAAACATAACCCATATTGGGCCACTCATAAACACCACAACATGTGTACGAGATAAAACTTTCATTAGTTATTATATGAATAAATCTAAGATATTCAATGACTTTGTCGACAAAAATCAAGAAAATGATAAGATCCACGTTAAGATTTACGTCTTCCCCTCTATTTATACTAGTTGTTTACGCACGGGACTTAAACGTAAATAATGAGGTAAGTAATAATTTCATTATTACGATTTTAAGTAAATTATATATTTTTTAATAACATCAAATGTTTATATGTTTCATTATGTTGATTTTTACTTTGATCCGTATAAATTAATATAAACTTAATTTAATTCTCACCGTTCGAATTCCAGACTCGTTTACTCTCAATATTTTTTATTCAGAATAGTTATATCTTAATTATTAATCAAGAAATCAGTTAAATCAACCCGTGCATGCACACAATTTAGGTAGATAGTATAACGGATAATAATATTTGAATAATTTTGTTTTGAAGTTAAATATTGTGACGATTCATAAATTCATGATTTTGTAATGTTTAATATTTTTTATAAACTTATATTAATTTTTTAATACTTAAATAGTTACAATACCCATGTATGCACGGATTTTATAACATTTTCATTATATTTTAATATCGATTTTGTATAGTTTTTGTTGCGCAAAGGATTTGACTTTGTTTAACTGAGATTTTAGTTATCCAGTTCTAGAGATTATGCGTGTTTAGTAACACATAGCGACATTGAAAAATATGTGTCTTTGTAATACGTAGAATCCTGTCTATTTATTTGTGTCTCACACTAACGTGTGAGGTCATGCTTTTATTTTGATATTTATTTCCGTTAATAATAATTTACGCCGATTAATAATCTGGTACGCGAGTTAAACTTATAAAGACGAATACCATGAGTTTAAATGTGGGTAGTTTAAAAAGAATATTTTTTTCGGATATCCTTACTTAATCTCATAAAGAAGTCACCTTATGTACCACCAAGTAAATAGTATTAAATGAAGAAAATCATAATAATCTATTAACCCCTCTTTTTCTACCGGCGACCTTTTCCTCCGGCGGGATCAAACGCCTAAATCAAATCTGATCTTCCTTTCTTATTCTAATCGTTCCTCAATTCTTTGCCGAAGCCCATTCACTGCATAAAGATATGTAATTGTATATCTTATCAATTGATTGGATGTTGCTTACATCTTTTTATTCGGCTCGACGACCTTCGGAAAGAAGCGATTAGATTTAAAGGACTTTCAATAAAAATAAAATAAAATAACCCTTATTAATTAGATTATTCGTGTTGTTTTGTTTCGAATTGGCTGAATAACATTCAATCAATGGGAGTTAACGACGGGTGGCAGGAAGTTCAGTATAAGAAGAATCGCCCAACGAAAGAGCGATTAGATCTCCCTTCAATCCAAAAGATGTCGAATTTCGTAAGGTACAGATCTAAAGAAGACGAATTGGCAAAGATAGCAGTGTCTGTTTTCGTTACGAATTTTTCAGATAGCTGCTCGGCAAAGGATCTGTACAATGCTTGTAAACAATTCGGGCATGTAGTGGACGCATTCATTCCTAATAAAAGATCTCTTGCTGGTAAGAGATTTGGTTTTGTTAGATTTATCAACGTTTTTAATAATGAAAGATTGGTAGATAATCTCTCTACGGTGTAGATTGGCCGAAGTAAACTCGAAGCTAATTTAGCTAAATTTGAGAGAACATCAAATATAGGAGATAAGAAATCGAATAATGATAAGGAAAGGAATAAAGCTGAGAAGATAAATTTGGCTGGTAAAGTAAATAGGGGAACAAATGCGCAAGTGTTTCGTACTTCACAGAGCTCGTTTGCACAGGTTGTGACTGGTAAGGATCAAAGGGAGGGGGCGGACAAGGAGTCGAGTCCGGTGATGGTTTTAGATGAAGAGTGTCTGGTCGAGAAAGATGTCTCAAAATCTTTGTTTGGTAGAGTTAAGGAATTCGCGTCGCTAGCAAATTTAAATGTTGCTATTTGCAATGAAGGATTTGAGGAGATCAATATTTCTTATATGGGCGAGTTATGGGTGAAGCTGGACTTTAAACTGGTAGAATCGATTAAGAAATTTAAAGAAAACTTAAGTATTGGTTCGTGGTTTACATGTATAAAACAAGCAAGTATGGATTTTGTCATTGAAGGTAGAATAGCGTGGGTGGAAATTGAGGGGATTCCTTTTAAGTTGTGGTCTAGTAACACGTTTAAGAGGATTGCGAATAGGTGGGGAGCATATATAGATATGGATGAACAAGATGATTCATGTTTCCATTCCAAACGTATATGTGTGCACACAAAGTTGGGAAGAAGTATAATGGAGTCTTTTAAAATAATTCATCGTGGGAAAGGGTACTGGATCAGGGCTAGTGAATCAAAAGGATGGGTACCTGACTTTACTGACGAAGAAGAGGAGGAAGAATTGGAGGACAACATTTCTAATGATGGTGGTATAGAGAATGAGGGTTCCATTATAAAAGATGATATATCAGAAGGGGAGGAGGTGCCGGAAACGTTATTTGAAGTGGTAAACGAAACTGAGATGGGTGGGAAGAACGAACAAGATGGAGATAGCTTAAAGTTCCCCCCTGGTTTTACGCCAAAAGAGGAGCATGTTGTTAAGACAATGTTGGATGGTGAGGTTCAAAATAACGGAAAAGACAATGGAGATTGCTTGAGTCAGAATCATTCCACGGACCCTTTTGGCATCTATGACCTTATCAATAAAAAGAGGGATTGTCAAAGCGACGGAAAGATCCAACCTGAGAATTCGGCTCCTCCAGGTTTTTCTCATAAAGAAGATGGAAGAACCAAAGATGATTCCCCTAACGACACGGAGGAGATACCTGAGAAGAACAAAGAACAGGAAAAGAAGGATAGTGAGAGTCATAAGGAAAAATGTAGAAAGAAAACAACTTCGGATAACCTTGGTTCGTGCAGTTCTGGACACTTCAAGAAATCAAATGGACCGAGATCCGGGGGCTCGATTATCCATTGGATAGAAGAGCTGGTCAATGTGGGACAGGTCATGGGTTACGATATGTCAGGTTGCTTGAAAAATTTGGAAATAATTATTGAGTCTCAAGGAGTGATGAATGGTTTACGACGAATTTTTTATCTCTCAATGTTCAAGGCTAGCCCAAAAGGCCAAGAAAGATTGGGTCAAGAAGATTTGTGTCTCGAATAAGGTAAACTTTTTGTCAATTCAAGAAACAAAAATGGATAATATAGACTTATGGGATATCAGAAGATGTTGGGGAAATTTTTCTTTCGAGTATGATTATAGTGAGGCCGTGGGGATGTCAGGTGGGATCTTGTGTATTTGGGACGATACGATATTCCAGAAAAAGAATCGTATAGTGTCTGATAATTTTGTTATTGTAAGTGGTGTGTGGATTCCTAGTGGTAAAAACCTTCTTGTAATCTCTGTTTACGCCCCTCAAGACCTAAGAGATAAGAAGTTGTTGTGGGATTATCTTTGTTCTCAAATATGCAGCTGGGAAGGGGATGTAATTACTATGGGTGACTTCAATGAAGTCCGAACCAGTAGCGAAAGGTTTGGTTCGAACTTTAACCAAGTTGGGGCGAAGCTTTTTAACGAATTCATAGCAAACGCAGGTCTAGTAGAAATCCCGCTTGGTGGTTGTTCATATACTTGGTGCCATAAATCCGCGAATAAGATGAGTAAATTGGACCGGTTCCTAATATCAGAAAGTCTTTTTAGTACGTGTTCTGGTATGTCATCAGTGGCTTTGGATAGGTACCTTTCGGATCATAGACCAATTCTAATGCGGGAATCTGATCAAGATTATGGTCCTACACCTTTTAAATTCTATCACTACTGGTTCGAGTATCCTGGTTTCGATGCTTTTGTGGAAAAATCTTGGAAAGAAACATGTAATTCAGATTCTAACGATTATGTTAGATTTTTGAAAAAGCTCAAATTCATGAAAGAGAGAATTAAGTTTTGGATTAAATCGTATAAGGAGAGTGTAAATGGCCAGAAGAATACTCTCAAACGTGAGCTACAACAGCTTGATTCAGTTATAGATAAAGGATGCGGCGGTGCTAATGAAGTTCAGTGCATGCAAGATGTTGTGGGTAAAATCCGAGAGCTAGAAAAGATTGAAATTATGGAGATGGCTCAAAAAGCGAAAATAAAATGGGCTGTAGAAGGCGATGAGAATTCGAAATATTATCACGGGGTCATTAATAAGAAAAGAAGCAAATTATCTATTCGTGGAGTGCTGGTTGATGGTATTTGGATTGAGTCACCGTTATTAGTTAAAAATGCCTTCTTCGAACACTTCAAAAATCAGTTTGATGAACCGGGTCTGTCAGATGTAATATTAGAGAGAGAGTTTACTAATAAAGTCTCCTCTGCTCAGGTAGAGGAATTGGAAAGAGATGTTTCCAGAGAAGAAGTCAAACGTGCAGTTTGGGATTGTGGTGTGGAAAAATCGCCCGGGCCAGACGGGTTTACATTCGGGTTCTATCGCCGGTACTGGAATCTTATCGAAGAAGATGTATTCAAAGCGGTTGTTTGGTTTTTTCACCATGGTATGATTCCGGCCGGAGGTAATTCTTCGTTTATTACTTTAATTCCTAAAATTTCTAACGCCAATATGGTGAAGGATTTTAGACCTATAAGTCTTATAGGTAGTGTTTATAAAGTAATTGCAAAGATTCTTGCTAATCGCCTAGTTACTGTGTTAGAGGATATAGTTAGCGAATCTCAGTCTGCTTTTGTGAAAGATAGACAAATTTTAGATGGTCCTCTTATTTTAAACGAGCTGGTGCAATGGTGTAAGAAAGCGAAGCAGCAGTCTATGTTTTTTAAAGTTGATTTTGAAAAAGCATACGATTCCGTAAGGTGGGATTATATAGACATAATTTTGAGGAAATTTGGGTTCGGTGAAAAATGGTGCAAGTGGATTGGTGGATGTTTAAGGACATCGAGAGGATCGGTTTTGGTAAACGGTAGTCCTACTAACGAATTCCAGTTTTGTAGAGGTCTTAAACAAGGGGACCCTCTCTCGCCGTTTTTATTCATTTTGGTGATGGAGAGTTTACATGCTTCATTCCAAAGAGTGGTTGATGCGGGTCTCTTCTCAGGTATTAGACTTGATAACTCAACGTGTATTTCTCATCTATTTTATGCTGATGACGCCATATTCATGGGTCAATGGAAGAGCTCTAATATTGAAAATATCACCCGGGTATTAGATATTTTTCATAAAGCGTCAGGCTTACGTATCAATATGGCTAAGAGTAAACTCTTAGGGGTTTCGGTTGATCACAATAGAGTGGATCAGGCGGTAAGAAGGATTGGGTGCACGGTTCTGAAAATGCCATTTAATTATCTTGGGTCACAAGTTGGTAGTTTAATGTCCCGCACTATGTCTTGGAATGAAGTCTTGGAAAGAATGACAAATCGGCTATCTAGGTGGAAGCTCAAGACTATTTCTATAGGAGGGAGACTCACCCTTCTTAAATCGATTTTAGGTTCGACCCCTCTTTATCATATGTCGATGTTCAGGGTGCCAAAGCAAGTTCTGCAGCAAATGGAAAGAATTCGTGCGAGATTCTTCAATGGCACTGACATTAAATCAAAGAAAATAAGTTGGGTTAGCTGGAAAAGGACAATGGCATCTAGAGACACAGGAGGTATTGGGGTGGCTAGTTTGTTTGCTTTAAATAGGGCTCTCATGTTTAAATGGGTTTGGCGCTTTTTCGTCCAAAATAAGTCTTTGTGGGTCCGTGTGATTAAAGCGATACATGGTCAAGATGGCAAGATAGGTAAGAAAGTTTGTGTTAGTTATCCTTCAGCATGGCTGAACATAGTTAAAGAAATGGGGGTTATGCAAGCAAAAGGTATTGATATTTTAAACTATATGAAATTAAAGTGTGGGGATGGTACGAGTACATCTTTCTGGAAGGACATTTGGAGGGATGAGGTTGCATTCAAAGATTTATATCCAAGATTATATATGTTAGAAAACATGAAAGAAGTGACAGTTGCGCATAAACTTGCTCAGGAAGATCTCGAGTGGTCTTTTAGGCGGAAAGTGAGGAGTGGGTGTGAAATGCAGCAACTGAATTCTCTTAAGGCGAAGATTGAAGGCGTTATTCTTAATAATTCGAGTGATAGATGGACTTGGTCTCTTGAGGGGTCAGGCGAGTTCTCGGTTTCATCTCTTCGGAAAGAAATAGATTCGGTGTATCTTCCTCAAAGCGGAAAGAAAACCAGATGGATTAAACAAGTTCCTATCAAGGTTAATATCCTTGCCTGGAAAGTGTCTAATGACTATCTGCCTACTAGAGTCAACCTTTCAAAACGAGGTATGGAAATTGAATCGATCCTCTGCCCGATGTGTAATCTTTCGGCTGAATCTGCTTGTCATTTGTTTTTTCAATGTGAGACAAGTCGACAGATTTTTAATAAGATCTGTAGGTGGTGGGAGCTGGAGATTCAAGCTATAAATTCTTACGAGGAATGGGTGGTCTGGATGGTGAATATTCGTTTGAGGAGTAATAGCAAATCGGCGTTCGAAGGTATTTGGTATATTGCATGGTGGACCATTTGGAATGTACGCAATAACATCCTATTTGGTCAGGATAACCGTACTCAAAACATGATTTTTGATGATATCACTTCTAGGTCGTTTTTTTGGATTAAATCTCGATGTAATGTTAAATTCTCATGGGTGGATTGGCTAAAAGCCCCACACTTAATTCCTTTGTAAGTCGTTGTTTTTCCCTCTAGCATCTTGCTAGAGGTGTCTTAATAAAAATTTGCCGTTCAAAAAAAAAACATTACATAAATAATAAAAAAACATTACATTATAAGAAAAAATATTACATAATAAGGTAATGCATTAATCACTGTCACTGGCAGGAACTGTATCTTTACGGAAAACCTTAACCACATTTTTCTTTGTAATGTTAAGGTAATGCATTGATGGTTTAGGAGTAATAACTGAAACATTAGCAAGTATCAAAGCAGCTCCTACAGTAATATCATTTTCATAACCACCATCACCAATGACTTTGTGATGTATTGTACCTGAGATATCTTTCATAGTCACAGTTAGATCGCCAAGCACATTCGGAGAACAAGACTTGACTATTGCAACAACTTGGTCAAGTTTTTCATTTTTCAGAAAGTTTTTGATGTCTCCCAAACATCCAGTTACAGTGTCACCATTAGCATTCACATAGTTAGTGACGCTAACCCACGACCCACTCTTAAAATCATCATCCTCACCTACATCCTCAACAACTTTCTGCATATATTCTTGTGACGACATTAAAGCCCCATCTGAATCAAGAATAAAAACCTTTTCTTTAAGCAGTTTGGCTTGCTGAATAAAACCCACAGGACCGGGTATTATCCTAACTGGATTTAGGGTTGAGGGAGATGATTCAACACGTGTGCTACTAGACGGACGCAGAACGGGTGTTAAATGGAGATCGGAATCATCTATATCAAGACTGTATTCCCATGGATCATTTTCGTTATTGAAATTAGAACCCATTTGAGAGAGTTGGATAAGATGTTGTGTGAGAAAATGAGGAGATGACAAGGGGTATTTATAAAGGAAAAGTAGCCGTTGGAATTTAAAATTTGAAAATATAAATAATGAATTTAAAATAACAATACTTTATTTAAAACAACAAAATTAAAATAGTTTCTAGATTATTAATTTGACTCGTATTGTGAATCATATTTCACCACCCCAAATTCCATAAAGAATTCATCATCGTCAGCTTGTTTTGCCTAATTTTCTCTTCCCGTTCTTTTTCATCCCTTGCTTCTTCTTTTAATGTTTCTCTTAAGGCTTCTTCATCTACATGTAGTTGATGTAGCTCTTTCTCAGTAAGATATAAATCACATATCTCATGAGTCTGTGATGACGAACCACCTATATAGGTTTGTGAGCGGTAGTTGTATTTTTCTAGTAGCCAAACTAACTTGGCATTCATTTGTTTTTCTATTTTTGCCGCTTTTCCATACATAGAAAGATTCACCTCGTAATCTTTATCAGATCCTTCTTTTAAGAAAGTGTCGATCAAAGCACAAGTCTTTTGTGGAATGTCATTACATTTCTCGTATGCTTTTCTAAGATCGTCTTTAGCTGTGCATGCATTTTCAAATTGCAAGGCTAAATCCAGAATCGCTTTCTGACGAACCATATATTCGTCAATTAGTTTTTGAACCAAAGCTTCGACTTCATCGCCGGTATGTGGAAGCGAACAAGCCATTTAAAAAAGTTGATGAAAGTGTATATAATTGTGTATAAAATGGTAAAATAAGTGGGTATTTATAGTGTTAAAGTGAGGTGAATTTTAAAAGTTGAAAAAGTTTTTTTTATTATAAAACAAAAAAAATCAGATTTTTGTGAAATAACCTTTGCCTCGACAACGGTCGACCCTGCGATGAAAATGCCCAAATTTCGTCGGTGACCGATCGACCCACTATAGTGGCGACTGACGACGACCGACGGTTGACCGAGTCGGTCGACCGACCGCAACCTTACTTTTTATAAATCACATTGCCTTTGTTATTGCATTATCTCTTGCAAAAGCATGAGTTTCTACTAGACTTAAAATCTATTTAGTCATCTAACATGAGGTGAATTTACGTTTAGTAGGTTATAATTAAGTAATAATTCGGTGTTAATTAAAGTTGAGTCTAGAAAGATATTAACGAGCTAGATAATTTCATGTGATTGCAATCAAATACCTAATTAACTACACAATTTATAACACATTTAAGTATGCAATAAGTCTGATCATGAAATTTCGTTAGGAAAAGGCAACCAATAAGTGTGTTATTACAAAGTTACATGCATAGAAAAAATACATTTCAACATTATGAAAAATGATTCAAATTATTGACCATAAAACCTACAGATTTACAAAGCGAATAACTAAAAAATGAGTAATCTGGAAAAGGCAACCAATAAGTGTGTTATTACAACGTACTCCATCTGTGATCTGTCCCAAATTTATATTCTTCATTTTCATTTTGTGATGTCTTAGAATAATCTACGCAAGCTCAAGAGTGGGTAATATTTGATTTGTTGAAGAGCATAGCGATCAAAATTGTGTGTTTTTTGTCTAAAGATAAAAGAAATATAAAAATCAATCTATAACAAGGAGGACAACAATAGCAATAATAACTTAATATCGTATACTTGAAATCATGGTTGTTAAGATTCCGATCCTGATCTTATGATCTTACGATTTTACGATACTGCAAAGTAAAAACGATCCAGATCCTACGTAGGATCTTTGCATGCTTAAGATCTTATAGGATCCCGATCTTGACCATATGATCTTAAGATATACTCCGATCCGATCTTACTTTTCTCGAACCATGAACTAAAAAACTACGAATTTATGGGTTGTGTTTCTTAGATATGAAAAAACAACAAATTAATCTTCTTAAACATTTCATAATTTTGTGTTTATGATATATAATAATTTGTAGATTTGTATAATATTACAAAGACTATTAAGAAATGACATTATAGTAGAATCTTACGATCCCGATCTGACCTTACGATCTCGATCTTACAAAAACAAAAACAATCTTGGATCGGAAATGATAACATGACAATGCAATTGGCTCTAGGAAAACCATGGCTGACTTCCCCATTTTCCAAGGAATACAAAATGTGTAACTAGTAACTTATTATATGTCAAATATTGAATCTTGAACCATATCATGAAATTTACATATCTTATTTATTCGTTCATACGTTAAACATAAGTCTACTCGTACTATGCATCAGTACTAAAGAGACATAAGTGTAAGAATGGGTTTAGAGATATAATTTGTGTCTTGTATTTCTCAAAACAATTGATATAATATATAGGAGTGTACGGATTATTCTAGAATACGGGCTTGAGCCTAATACATAATGGCCATTAATTTGACTGACATAAATAACTTTGAATGACATAAATAACTTTGAATGACATAAATAACTTTAACTAATCATACATAATTGGCTTTGACTAATCATGGACTAACACTCCCCCGCAGTTGGAGCGGGAGGACACTAAACGCTCAAACCGGTGCGAAACTCCTCAAACAACGCTGAAGGCAATCCCTTAGTGAAGATATCTGCAAACTGATAACGGGAAAGAACATGCAGAACACGAACCTGACCGGCAACTACTAAATCACGAACAAAATGAACATATGTTGAAAGCCTCTTCTTCTTCTATCATCTTCTTAGTTGTTTGTTTGAGTTGAAAGCTCTTCTTCTTCTATCATCTTATTCATGCAGACTCAAGGTATATCTTTTTTTTTAACGGCAACTTTATTAAAAAAACTAGCAAAGAGCTAAAAAGACATTACAAAGAAATAAGATAGGGGTTTTTTAACCAATACTCTCAAGAAAAAGCCCTATTACATCTACTAGAACAAAAACCAAAAAGTCGTCCTCGGACCTTAAACCTTAAAAGATTCGACAAAAGTCGTCTCGGGACTTGATACCCGAGATTCGACAAATCGCTCGGGAACTTTATACCCTAGATTCGAACACCAACAAATTCGTCTTCGGGATTTGATACCCTAGATTCGACAGCCAACAAAGTCGTCTCGTATATAAAAAAAGATATAAAAACCCTAGATTGACAAACCAACAAAAGTCGTCTCGGGAATTAATACCCTGGATTCGACATAAAAAAAAACAATTAAATAACTATAATGATAGAGTTGCAGAGTCAACACCAAAACCACCAATGACGAGAGGGAGGTGAGTGGTGACGATGGCGGCTAGGGTTTTTTTTAACTCAAACAAAAAATTTACTCTCATTATTGATTGAGATAGTAAAACTACAATTAATCCAAAAAAAAAGTTGCATAAAAATAATATGAACCGAGATCATTCATTCTTTGTTTGTTCATCTCGGATCACAACATTCTTCTTCTTCAACTATCAATAATTAAGCTGCAAAAAAAGTCAGAATTTACTAGTAAGAATTAAATATAAAAAAGTTTGATAACCGACAATGCTGACTTTTCAGAATAGCTCATATATGATCACAAAAAGTGACATAATAACATGAATGGACTTTAGTTTTAAGTGATCATATCCTGAACTCTGGGGTGGTGGTGGGTTATAGTAATAAAAAGGAAAATACGGTAATATCGGATTAGGTGGCGGGGGAGTTGGATATCCGTATCCGCCATCTCCACCGCCGCCGCCAGAAGCTGGCGGTGGCGGTGAGTAATATGGTAAATTTGGCACTGAGGGTGTGGTGGATTGTGGTGGTGGTGGTGATGGTGTTGGTGGTGGTTGTGACGGTGGTGAAGGTGGTGGTTGACATGGATTTTCGCATTCGTTGCACATGGTACATGTGACTTGATCATCGCATGTTGTCAAGGTTAATGTTATGATTAAGGTTGTGAAAAATAGAGAGAGTTTAGTCATGGTGTGTAATGTGGGATATGAAAAGTGAAGCAACAATGTGTAAGGTGGTGTATATATATGGGACTAAAGTTTATGAAATTATTGGTGTTATGCGTTTGATATTATATACCTTCAACTTTCATGTATATTGGAATAGATTTTCACAATCTTGTAGTATATAGCAAGACTTAAGTATAGAGTTTTGAGTTATAAAATGGTATAGATTACTTGAATATTTAGTAATCAAATCACTACCTTATTATATACTGTTGTGTTACTCTTATTTGGGTTTTGCTATATTTCGATATTTACAAGTTGAAAAGATTCGACATTGTTGTATTTTAGGTGATCTTATTTTAGCTTGACTAATAAAAAGACGTTTTAATGGCATTTAATCACTTTTGAGACACAAATTCAAAGATCGACCAAATTACATTAACAAAGACGGCCAATTGAATTGTTACTCGACTCATTGGATGGTTTGTTTTGACCTATTGATCTACTAGAATCGAGCTTTTGAAGATAACAATATTA
>BQNB010010957.1:29252-56218 GCA_026074375.1 Tanacetum coccineum
AACCTCTCGTTTGTAAAAACTCTGAAGAAATAATGAATGATAACTTATTTTCAAAAATGACTCTTTTTTATTCGTTTTCTATAATTATGACTGTTGTACCTTGAAGTAATACCACAGATTAGCTTCCGCTGCTATATGTAAAAATGGGGGTGTTACAGATAATTCACAACTTTTGCAATTCCTAAACCATATGGGACTTACTTTATTACAATAATATCTAGTAAGCATGTTTCATCCCATCTATGCCGCGTGTTAACAGGTCTAACCACAACAACGCTAAGTCGTCCAATTTTAAAACAGTAATTATGTAACACTCACCGTCTCACGAAAAAGCGTATAATTACCTTGTGATTGCAAATCTACATGCGTCTCACGCATAGGTAAAGAGCAGTCTACAAGTGTCTTTATAAATTGGATGGCAAAAACTTAGTTGAAAAAGGGTATTTTATTTGACGTGTCAAATATGTACGAAGAAGCATGCATACATCTTCGTAACATTTATTTTAATAAAAACTTTTACTCAATTAAGTTATTATTACGGTATCACCTATTATCCTTGTATCTTATACATAAATAGTGATACCTTAAAATTGACGATTCAACGTGTGTTTAAATGTAAAGATTTTCTTTTTATCGCGGGAAAAGATTAAAGAATGATTAAAAATCATTCAAACCCTAGACCATTCGCGACTTCCTACATAGTATACAAGGTAAGGAAACTACAACGTAGTCAGGTATTATAGGGTAATGGTATCTACAAGACCGAAGTCTTGATGAGTCTCCCCGAACCTTATCCTTGCAACTATATAGTACTTTTGCAAATTACGTCATTGATAAAATTAAAACTTTAATTTAAAGAATACATTACAAACTATATATTGCTAGTCTAGTCATGGAAGATTTTATATCGGATGTAAGCCGAATCCACTTTGACTTTTTGCATTAGATAATTCATAATAAATCTTATTTCGATAATCATTTAGTCTTGTTTATTTTTGTTTTCAGAAAAAACTCTTATTTTCTCACAAGTCAAGAACTTAAAATAAAACAAATAAACATCAACTAAACTAAATAACATTTATTTAAACACTCTAACAATTTAAGGCATGCAAACATTAAATATGATCCTAATTATCTTCTAATAATAAAACATGCATTATTCATCTAAGGCACATTTTCGTCCTATAAAAAACCGCATATGCATCGATAAACTTGATTACGTAAGCCTTATATAAATAATACACAATAGCACAAAAAAACCTATTAATTTATTTTAAGCCCATTCATTCAAAAATAAGGGGTCTTCCCGAATTCTTGAATCATGTAAACTTACCAGTTAAGAAATTTTATTAAAATTATGCGAATTTTAATCATATTAATTCCATTTAAAACAAATAAAACAAGATTTAATATCTAATATCATTCCATGATAAATTTGCAAATTATATGCGCGCGCGCCGCGTCGAGAGCGCGCGCGCGCGCTGGAGTTCCATTAACAATTACCAAAACTTAAAACCATAACAATTTAATACAACTAGTTTTTATGAAATTGCATACAACCCAAGATTTCGTCTAAATTAATATATTACCTCCAAGACAAATCTTTTAACAACAAACTCCACACGGCATTTAAAATTAATCACGAAACCCTAATTTGTTCCAATTTAATTCCTTTAAATTAAAGATTCAACAACTGATGGCTCGTGATGCCACAGTTGGGTTTTTACAATCTAATTAACCCTATTAATTAAACGATTACGACAGCGGAATAAAGATAACATGTAGAATACATTAATTAACAAGAATAGAAGAAGTTACCTTTTAGCACGAAACGATACACCGTTTAAAGGTAACCGTAAACACCGTCTTCTATATACGCGTGTGTATAATACCACGCGAAACCACCAAGAATCAAAGTATGATTCCTCTAAGCTTCCACACACTATACGTTCTTAGCAAAACGACAAGGTATGCTAGTACTAGTAGTGGATAAACAAACGATCTTCTTTTCTTGAATCAATCAACGAGCAAACAAATAATCACCAAGTGGTGATTATTTTCCCCCCCGAATACAAAACGTAACCTATAGGTGGTTTGTTTGTTTGGTCGATCGGAAGACCAAAACCAAAATATCCCGAAAGGATTCTTTACACCAGTCGACTAAAGGGAAAAGCACAAGGAAAAGTTTAGGGTTTTCAATCTCAAGTGTTACTCCCATAATGAAAGATTAAACCCATATTTATAGAGCTAGTATCCCAATCCTTGTTGGACTTCTTGTTGTAGTCGACTAGGGATAAAAAAAAGCAACCAAACCCTTTTGTCTTTGGTTTATTAATAATTAGTCCCTCATGTTCAACCATTAAACGTTTATCTAATTATTTAATACTCGTTAACTTTAACGATCGTATGTTATTCACTTAATATATTACTTTAATATATTTTCTCGTCATTCTACATATAAACTGTGCAGTCCGGCTATTAGGTCGAAATATTTCCGGACATATATTAATTCATATATGGTCATAATCCAACAACAAGCATCACAGAAATGTTGATCGAACTTAAGTTTAGGTAAATTTCTAAATAGTTCCTTATAAAGAGAGAGACAAAGAGAAAGTGAGAGAGAGAGAGACACCACGATATATACTGGTTCGGTAAGGGGGTTTATTCTTTTCGTACATTTATTTGTGAATCCACGACACCTATACTATTCATAGTATATCTTTATGGTGGATTATAATCTGTATTACAAATCACTCCACCGATATGAACTAAGATCGACGCTCACAAAGATGAAATACACCATATGGCATTCTGCCCTCGTTATCCACCCATAAAAACTCATGATTCGACTTAACCTCTAGGATCACTTAGATCGACTTGGACCACTAAGAACTTCCCATTGGAAGCTTCCCGAAACCCAACTAGATCCCTAATGATCTATGCTTAATCACTATGATATAAGACTTCCCTTAAAAACCAATTAGAATATAAAAGTTATTTAAGAAATCAATCTAACCTGCATAGAGACTCCGATTCTCTAAATTTTAATAATTTTTAATGTTTTAATTTAATTTTTCTAAATATAACTAATTAATAATATTAATTCATTTTAAATTTTTTAAATTTAAAAAATTTAGAAAAAATTTATACTAATTCTAATTTTGGTTAATTTATAATTTTTAATGTAGAAAAAAAAGGGTATGAGAAAAAAGACCATAGACTAAACACACAAGTATGGATTAGGTACTTGTATGGCTCTTTTGCGGAGATGTGTTCTCTTCAATAGAATGATAAGATGAGAAGATTAAAACACTTTCATGTTAGACATAGAGGATAGGGGAATAGAAAACTGAG
Source organism: Tanacetum coccineum (assembly GCA_026074375.1). NCBI lineage: Eukaryota > Viridiplantae > Streptophyta > Magnoliopsida > Asterales > Asteraceae > Tanacetum > Tanacetum coccineum. Next base: position 32,610 of record BQNB010010957.1, read on the forward strand.
GAAAGAATGTTTACAAGATATGAGGAATACAAAGGCCAAGTGTGGGTATTTATAGGCCAAAAATCCCAAAAGTGTAAAAACAGTTCGCGAGTGGCGCGGCGAGCGTGCCAGATTCCCGAAGTGTTTTCTTGGGGATTTTGTCATTTTAAATACCCGCACTTGTTAAAACCCCAATTGTACTTCACTCTATGACCTTTCAATCATTTTATACTCAAGGTCAACCAACTCAAATAGTCATTTAATAAAAGCGTTTGTGAAGTTTTTAAAAGAGATTTATCAGACAAAGGTATATTTAGTATTCCTCCAAAGTAAATGGTATAGTTAGGAACTAACCATGGTTTAAAAAGTGAGTTAGGGTAGAAGAGAATATTTTAAGAATATGCTAAACTTGGCGAGAAAGTGTGGATGTTATGGGGGAGAATTTGAAATTTGAATTCAAATTATAGCATGTGAGATATAGAATGAGTTGTAAATGAGTTGGCTTTTATGTGATCATGATGTGATAGAAGGGTGCCTTTGGCTTGAGATTCAAATTTGAAATTCAAATTTGATTTATCACATGTGGGATAGAGATGAGTAAGTGGTGATGTAAGTTAGATTAGTGAGTTGCCATGATCAGGGGTTAAGATAGAAGAGAAGAGTGTGTGTGTGTGTGATTTAAATTTCCAACACGAGAAGGTATGTGAGTGAGAAGAAGTGTATAAGAGAAGCTTTGAGTGCATGTGTGTGAAATTCAAATTTGATTGTGCGAGGTAGATATGTGGTGACGAATGTTTTGATGTGATAGGTAGGGGCCTATGTTTAAAAGAAAACGTTGTTGGCCAGGGAAGACTTAATGGGCAGCGTATTTTCTTTATTTATTTAGTGGGATAAAAGCCTAAAATATGGGCTAGTCATTTTGGGACTGTTGCCTCTAGAAATCTTGGGATCTAATGGGCTTGATTCATCGGGTTTTCTTCGGTGTCTTCAATTAATTTTCAATAATTATCTATAAATACTATGAATCCCCGTACTTTCTTGCTCCAATATCCTTTCTCTGTGTTTAAAATAATAAATAACACATTTAAACAATATATGTATTTAAACAATATCTCATATAATATAAAATACAGTTTTCACATTTAATACGACCGTATTAATGACTCAAAAACCAAGTTTTCTATTACTCTTAAAGTTTATACAGATGAGAATTTGATGATATTAAAGAATGACAAACCCCGTTTAATGTCTCCATGACACATACATAGCTCTTTTCATCTCCTCCACTATTGAATGCCAGTTATCAATCACCAGCCGAGTAAATTTCTATCAAAACCACCAACCTAAAACCTAAATTACATCCACCGGCTGAAACAAATCAAGGTGCCTTACTCAATCGCATCCAATGTGATCCGGACGTGTCTAAATTTTATGACAGCAGCTGAAGCAGATGAAGCAAAGGCAATAATCATCTGAGTATACAACACTCGAACACAAATCACGCGAAGATCGAGGATGCATAACATTTTTTGTCTTTTTATGTTTTTGGTTCTTTTGTTGTTAAACATGTTGTATATTTGGTTTATATGAATACAAAACTTTTAAATTCACGTGATAATGAAAGATCTAATTGTTTGATTTTGTTTTTTTCAAGGTAAATTATAGTTGTGGACTGAGTTGTTAGTTTTTTAGGTATGTAAAAATGACTACTCTTCTTACAAATTAACATGTATAGTAAGTGTACTTTATCTTTAATGCACCGTAAGTGTTTGTGAAAAAGCCAATTCACTGTTTTTTGCCAAGTTCTTGAAGAGTGGTCGGAAAGAGCTGTGATGAATGCTCAAAGTATGTGTTTAATTAAGGTTTAACAGATATTAGGGGGAACCAAATCATTGTTTTTATGCTACACTCCAACTACTTTCAAGACGTGTGTGGAGTTAGGTTTGAAGAGTTAAATGGGATGCATAGTCGGGGTGGTGTTCAAATTAAGGTATTTTCTCTCATCACTCTCTCCATGTCTTATTACATATAAGAAATGTGATTGCATTATAGGATTTCTTAAAAGTTTCCTTCTCTTTGATTATTTATTTTTAAGTAAATAAAAAACATTTATTAGCTATCCAAACAACCCCTTATTTGTTTAGAAAACAGTAACATATCTGTTAATGACTTATTCGTTGCTTAAATAATCTGATTGATGGCTAAGATAACCTTGAATGTAGGAACACATTTTGAGTTAAGGGAAACAAGAATCCCAAGACGTGTTACTCTACGTTGAGGGACATTCTAACGGGGTTAGCACATATCCATCGATTATCAAAGTTTAGTGCCTATGGTATAGTTTAAAACCTATCTATTGTGGGGTAAATCATTACTTTATCAAAAACAATCTACAGACCTTAGTTTTCTTCTAGAATGGGATGCTGGAGCCATGGTTTAAAGTAAAGGTCTTGGTGATGCTGATTAAGTGTTGGCATATTTCATGGTCTCCAAGCTTGGAGAACCACCTGTAGATGGTATAACCCATGCTAATCCTGAGGGACTGGCTACTACCTTTGGAAAATAGTGGTTCGTTAGGCTGCTAGGTTACAAGGTTCTGGCCTTTCTTTCAAGGTAAATCATAAAGCATTATATGGTTTCTAAATGACTGTTTGGCACAACCCTACTTTTGATGGTTTTAGCGGTTTGTAAATGGAACATTAAGCGTTCTAAAGTTATTACAACATGTTAGAAGTTAGCGTTGTTATATACACACATGGTTATTTAGAAAATAGGTAAATTACAAAAAGTTAGATTGCAATGTTGATGCACAAACGAGGAGAATCACAGACAGATGAAAACTTTTGGTATGCATATTTTATCTTAACTTTTACTTTATAACGATGGTTTCTTTTAGTTCTTTAATTTGTCACTCTTAAAAACATACAAGCTTTTATCGGTTTTGTAACTGTTATTGTTATTTTTTTTTGTTTTTACCATTGGGGTGATTTGGGACTATATGGATCCAATTTGTTCCTAATTGCACACCAAGGTCATAAAAGATAGGTTCCTTTCTTAGCCCAATAAGTATTGGCATTCGAATCTCACCCTCCAAGTGGATAAGTGTGGTTTCTCTCCAATTACATGAGTCTTTATGCTAAAGATAGAACCCACAAAATCTGTCATATGATGAATTAATGGGTGTTTTGATGATATTACGTATAAAACATTTTGACTGAGTATAATGTAGTATTCTGTACCACACATACTTTCCTTATGACTTATGGTATACATATTTAATATTTATTAATTAATGACCTTGGTTTAATTCATATTGTGATTAATTAATTATGACATAGGTTTAATCAATATTGTGGATTTGATTAGTTATGCATTTGAACATTGTAGTATATATGTGCACTACAAGGAAAGAGTGAACGCAAGAGCCTATCACAAGGGGTTTTTCTTTTTGGTCCTCCTGGAACACGAAAAACTACATTAGTTCATGTTATGGCTCATGAAGCCAAAGTGTCATTTTCCCCCTTTCTGCTAAGGGATGTTGCCAACAGCAACCGCAGTTAGGATCAAAAGACTTTTTAATGAAGCAAAAAGATGGTCACCATCCATCGTATACATTGAAGATTTAGATATCATTGCAGGTGAAGAAAGAAATCCTAAATCTGCTAAAGCTTATAAACAGGTAAACACGGATAATTTAAATTCGAAGGTAAACAAGTGATTTGTTTGTTGTTGATGAAATGATTTTGATGTAATCCCAATTTTCTCTTTACAAGCTAAAACTACTATGAGAGGATAGAAAGTTTCAGGCCACCGGTTTCTACTCTTCAAATACAAAAACAGAAACACCGTCCAAAAGCAACTTCTTTGACAGGTCTGATTCTCTTTGCTTTGTCCTTTGCTACTGTTGACGGTTTAATTAGTTTTCACCATTTTACATATTATGCAAAGTAATTTCTACTGGAAGTTGCTTTTGACATGACAACCAATAAAAAATTTATGTTAAAAATATTGATATAAGGTTACACAGGTAAAATTATAACCTTTACATGATGTGATGAAGATTAATGAACTTATAATTGACAAACCGAACGGGTCAATCAACGGGTTTAAATGGTTGAGGTCATATTAAGCATTTTGCCATGTTAAAATAGGTTGGGGTTGGTTGATATGGAACATTCGTTTTAAAGTTAAAAAAGACATTAAACGATACTCGGCAGTGATGGATTCAATGACTACTGTAGGTTAGTGAAACTTGGAGTATGTTATTTATTATTGTTTGCGTATTTGAGTAATGTCTTTTTGACTAATGTTGCTTTTAGCTAAACGCATGATCTGATCCATTCTTTATTTTCTAATAATATCTTATCTTCCGGTATACATAGATGCAATGCTCATAATTGTTTTAATATTTTCTTTCCTTTGCAGGCGATTAGAAAAGCTAAGGAACCACATTTCAACGTTTATGGATGTTCTTCAATTCAAATTACACATGAGCTCCTAAGACATAACACTTAAATTGTACAACTCTTACATAACTTTTGTACAATTTATATGAAGTTGAAACCGTAAGAAATATAAAAAGAGTGTAACAATCAAATTTTCTCCACAGAGCCCGTTGCAACGCACGGGTGTCGTCCAGCCTCGTATGTAATTAAAACACACATTTTACTATTTATTATGAGGATTTCGATATTTAATAGATGTATAATTTAACCGACATCAGAGAGTACATCCATGCAACAGTAATTAACCAACTTTATTCCTAAAAGTTAAGATTAGATAAATATACCTAGATATTGCCACTACTTCACATATGAAAATCTAATAGAGTATCTATCTTTTAGAACTAAAATTGAAATCGTAAATTATATACTAGTTTATGCATTTCAATTTTTAATATTGTAATGAAACTACAAATTCATAATCGATCAATATCATAACAAATAATGTTAACATTAAAATTAACATAAATATAAAATCATTGCGAACGATTGTCCATTTACATAAAATCGATCTATAAATCATGTTTTGATAATAATTTAAGAAATACGAAAATCTTGTAAGGATCTATTTTTGTATCAGTGTAAACGTGTGTGAATCATAAGCTCACGTATGTTCGGGCGTATAATCATTTACTATTATACAATATGAGCATTTCCCAATATACATGACATGCCCACGTGGGGGACAACATCTCACAATATCCGGGTAAAGCGGCGAACAAATGTCAACCATTCAAAATTCTATCCAGTAAATGACCATCTTGACATAATATCTTTGTACTTCATAAGCTAGTCAAAAACAATACCCGGTCAATCTAATTATCCCTTCTCGCTGAGTTAGTCACTATATTAAATGAAGATTCATGCTACGCTCCTCACAAGTACAAATTCATCTCATAACCAAAACCTAAACAACTCTAAAACAAAATATGACAGTTCCTAGATCGGAGTTCTTTAAGTATGATAGGAATGAGCGTCAAGTAGAACGGGTTAAGAGAAATTGGTGGTGTTAAAACATGGTTAGAGTTGCAAAAACCTCATAGGTGGATGCAACTAGTTGGGTAAATTTTGAAAGAACTAGGATGGAATGAAGGATCAAATGTCACCAAGTGTTTGGTTAATAATAGACGAAGAGATTTCGGGGACGAAATCTAAATAAGGGGGATAGATTTGTAACACCCCAAAACCTGTTTTTAAGTATTTAATTCAGTAAAAGGCCATTTGGTAAGTTTGACTAAGACTTTAGTAGCCTAAATGTGTCGAGAGACTTAAGCTTCTGTCTGTTAGAAGCAATACGGCGTATTGGTAAATGTGAATACAACGTATTTATATAAGAGTGGATATGGCATATTCGGGATTATGAATACGGAGTATTGGTAGCCTAGAATGGATACGGCGTATCCATGGGAATGGATACGGCGTATTGGCTATGTCGGCCAAAATATTAGAAAAGTAGACTTAAGGGACCTAAAGTGTTATTTAGCCAAAGTTCCAACTAATAAGTATCTATGTGGATCCTAAATGTTCCAGAGACTTCATAAATGTTATATGTGTGTGTATCGACCCAGGGAGAAAGAAAAGAGAGGGAAAAGATGAGAAATTGCCAGTGAGGAATTGAAGGTGAATGGAGGTCCCAAATTAAGATATAAGCCTATACTAATGATCCCTACAAGGTAAGTAATCCTAATCTTGAAGTAATTAAAAAATTAAGGGTTAGGGTTTATATACCCAATTTGGGGGTTTTGGGTAATTGGGTTTCTAAACCAAGTATTAAGATGTTTATGATTATGGGTTAAGGTTAATTAATGGTTTATGAGTAAAATAGTAATTTTGGGATATGATCATGATATGATCATATAGAGGTTGATAATGAAATGGGTATGTCATATGTATGACTAGAAAACCTTTAATTGTACATGTATAAGTATTTATAATGTATGATGATTATGAATTAGGAAGCAAGTGAGGATGATGATGATGTTCTTGATAAGCCTAGCTTGGAGCTAAGGTAAGTAAACTGGTTATAATATGAAGTTATATTGATTTTACCATATATGTGTTATGTGAATGATATAATGAAGTTTAGGGAGTTTTGGTTAGAAAGCTTGGACTAGGAATAGCTTAGAGGCTAGTTGGCTTATTTAAGGTATGTAATGATTTTGTATGATTTTTATGTAATGTGTTTATGTGTATCGTACTATATTGAGGAAAGGTAGTTTTATGGATTAATCTTTGATAAGAATGATGCTTGTGTGATTAATGATGTATAATGACATGTTATTGCCGTTTACTTACTAAGCGTAATGCTTACGGTTTAGATGTCTAACGTTTTGTAGGTTCTTTCAAGAAGGTAAAGCAATGGATTAAAGGCTAAGATGCGGATGTAAGGAGTAGGAGTAGTTAATTGTACTTAGGAGCATAGAATAGACGCCGAGCTCCATCACGTTGAACCCCCAAAAGTGTTATGGATGGTTTGTAAGTGTCAAACGTCAAGTGGTAAAGTATCTTGTATTGATTTTATAAAGTAATGAAAGTATTTGAGTAAATGGTTTTGATTGAATGCTTATGTGTATATAAATGGGTCAAAAGGGGTGTTTGGTAAACACTCGTTGCTTGGTAAAATGAATGTTCTTGGGTCATTAGACCAAGTATCGTTATGGGAAATGGTGTATTATAATATGTTATAAAGTTCTGGAAGTTCTTGCGAAGTCTCGGGTCAATATGGTTGTGTTATGGGTAAAAAGGGGCTTTTCTGCAGCTGTTTCAGAAGGTTCTGGGTCTGAGGGTTCAATACGGCGTATCCAAGTGATGGATATGGCGTATTGAAGGTTTGAGGTGGATACGGCGTATCCGTATCCATGGTTACGGCGTATCCATGTCTGTAGTTTTTGGTCATTCTTGTTTTAGTCATAAAATGCAAACCGTACGGAGTTAGAACGAGTTCCTTTTATCGTTGGAAAGCTTATAGAGTCTATTTTATGATTATGAAACTTTCAAGAGTCTAATGATAATGTATTTTAAAAATTATATTAAGGAATGACACAATGTCATTCCGAGTCAAGCATTTCCGCAAAAGTTTTTGATTTCGGGTTAAATTTAGAGTCTAGAAAATGGGCGTTTCAAAAATCACGTACAAGATTCACTTGATGACGTCGATCCATAAAGTGATATTTTTGTGGTGGGGAAATCCAATATTCATTTAATGAATATCATGTGAGTTTGATGGATTCATCCTTAATATCTCCAATATCACTAATCACTCAGAATTGTCTTAGTTTAACAATAATCTCATATTGTTAATCGACAACGGATATATTTTGAATAATACATTTATTACTCACGGATTTAAACATGCAAATATGGGACACAATTTATAATATATATAATAACAAAATACCAACGTATCATTGTCATAAAATAAAATTGTTTTAACATCCCTTGTCCAAATACTAAAACACAGATCTACATGAAACTTCTAGCAGGTCAGAGCCCTATACTCCTAGCATGTTGAGTAAGCTTCCTATTTGATAAAGCCTTTGTAAAAGGATCAGCTAGATTGTTATCTGTGTAAACTTTAAGTATCTTTATTTCACCCAGTACAACACTCTCACAAACATAATGATATTTTCTAAGGTAGTGTCTGGCGCCTCTCTGAACTCCCGGTTCATTAGCATAATGAACTGTAGCTGAATTGTCACAGTAGATATTTATACGTTCATTTATCGTTGGTACTATACCAAGCCCTGAGATAAACTTCCTAATCCAAACAACTTCCATGGCAACTTCTGAAGCAGCTATGTATTCAGATTCTGTAGCAGACATTGCAATGGTACTTTGCTTGGAGCTCTTCCAATCCACTGCGCCTCCATTCAGAACAAAAATATATCCAGTCGGAGACTTCGTGTCATCTCTATCAGTCTCGAATCCAGCATCGCAATAGCATTCAACTCTAAGTTCTGTGCTAGGATTTACACCATAAACCAAGAATATATCTTTAGTGTTTCTTAAATACTTAAGAATGTTTTTCACAGCAGTCCAGTGAAGTTCACCTGGATTCTGTTGAAACCGGCTTGTTATATTTTGCGTGAACGCAACATCAGGTCTAGTGCATCTAACTGCATACATAATGGATCCTACAGCCGAAGCATAAGGTACATTTTTCATGCGATTCACCTCTTTAGGAGTTTGAGAACCTTGTGATTTGTTTAAGTCAAGCTTTTATTGCATGGGGATATGACCACGTTTGGAATTATCCATTTTGTATCTCTTTAAGATCTTATCTATGTAAGCATTTTGACTAAGTCCAATTAATTGCTTCGATCTATCTCTATAGATTTTGATTCCAAAAATAAATGTTGCTTCCCCTAAATCCTTCTTAGAAAAACATTTTCTAAGATAATCTTTTACACTTTGTAAACTTGGAATGTGATTTCCCATGATGATTATGTCATCGACATATAAGATGGGGAATGTAACATTACTCCCACTAGCCTTTTGATATACACATGGCTTATCAAGATTTTGAGCAAATCTAAACCTTTTGATTTCCTCATCAAATCTTTTATTCCAGCTTGTTGATGATTGCTTAAGATCATAAATGGATCTTTGAAGCTTACATACTTTTCTGGGATGATTAGGATCAACAAAACCTTCAGGTTGTACCATATAGATATCTTCATCAATGTAACCGTTTAAGAAGGCTGTCTTAACATCCATTTTCCATATCTCATAATCATATTATGCTGCTATAGATATGAGAATTCTAATAGCTCTAATGTCAGCGACGGGTGAGAACGTTTCTTCATAATCAACCTCGTAGAGTTGAGTATAACCCTTTGCTACAAGAAGAGCTTTATAGACGTGTACAATACAATCCATGTGGGTCTTTTTCTAAAAAAGCCATTTACTCCCAACGGTCTTACAACCAGGAGGAAGATCGACCAGGACCCTTATATTATTGTCCATCATGGATTGTATTTCCGCATTCATAGCATCGATCCACTTATTAGATTCTGAATCTAACATTGCGGCTTTATAGCTAGTGGGTTCATTAAGATCCCCTAGACTATGCTCCTCCACCTCTACATTTAGACATAAGCGGTTTGGAGCTCGATGTGTCCTTTCGGACCTACGAATCGGAATCACTTCCTCTTGTGGTGGTTCAAAACCCTCCACCTCTTGAGGAATGTTGCTAGTGATTTCAGAAGGTGTTGTATCTTCTTCTTTTTGAATTTCTTCAAGATCTACCGCCCTCCCACTGATTTCTTGACTTATGAGACGCTTCTCAAAGAATTCAGCATACCTTGCAACAACAATTTTGTTTTTAGGTGGGAAGTAGAAATAGTAACCCATCGTTTCCTTTGGGTATCCTATGAAGATACACTTAACAGATCTTTGTTTGAGTTTGTCAGGCGTATCTCTCTTCACAAGAGCCTCACATCCCCAGACCTTTAAGTAAGACAAGTTTGGAACTTTTCCATACCACAATTCATATGGTGTCTTATCTACCTTCTTAGTTGGAACCATATTGAGAATGCGTGTTGCAGACTCTAGAGCATAATCCCAAAAGGATAAAGGCAGAGTTGTAAGATTCATCATAGATCGCACCATATCTAGTAAAGTACGGTTTCTCCTCTCAGACACTCCATTATGTTGTGGTGTGTATGGAGGAGTAAGCTGTTGAACAATTCCGTTAGCTTTTAGATAATCTTTAAACTCTTAGCTAATGTATTCGCCACCACGATCTGATCGTATTGGAGTTTATGCAATGTAGTTTTTATCTATTTTGTACCTTGTGTTATGATTGATTATTATGTCGCATTCCTGAGTTTCCGCCATTGTCGTGGTGTGACAGATTGGTATCAGAGCCAAGGTTATAGAGAACTAGGTAGATTGGCCTAGACTATAACCTAAGATCCGTCGTTTAGTTGCGTATAGAATCTATGTGCGCGGTGTTCTGCTTTTGTGTGCCTTGTGTGTTCATGGTTTGATGCCTTAGTTATGCCAGTCATTGAAATGGGTGGGCTCAATATTGAATATGAATGGGAAAGGATGCGAATATAAGTACGGTGGCCAACGTAATTATAAGAGTATCACAACTCACTCATACTTGGTATTGTTGTTCACACAAATCGATGTTGACACCATAGGGTGGTATTATGTGTATATCTGTACATATATAGTAAGATATTATATATATATATATATGTTAGTCTTCCCACTTACCTAACGCTGCCCATGTTCTCCCTCGTGTGGATAATGCCGCCAAGGATGAGGACCCGAAGTGCTGGCCGGCCTGCTGCCGAATCACTATGAGGGGGAACGGGTGAACGGGTTGGTAGAGGTGGAAGGGGTAGAAGACCTAGGGAAGGTAATGATGAGCGTGTTGATAATTTGAATGGTTAAGGAAATGACCAAGGTATGGGAGCTAATGGGGGTGTAGAGGGAGCCAATGGGAATGTAGAGGGAGCCAATAGGGGTGCACCCTACTTCTCGTCAATCATTGCCCAACAATTGCAGAACCTCTTACCCGCCATGTTGGCTCAGGTTACTAACCGAGGAAATGTTGAAAATCAGAATGGTAACGTGGTTAATGAGAATGTTCAGGAGAACGTTAGGAATGTGATAGTGAATGGCAACCGGTTAGGTTGTTCATATAAGGAGTTTTTAGCTTGTAACCCTAAGGAATATGATGGTAAGGGAGGTGTTGTAGTTCTTACTCGTTGGATTAAGAAAATGGAGTCTGTGCACGATATAAGTGGTTGTAGTGTTGACCAAAAAGTGAAATACACTGCTGATTCATTTGTGAGTAAGGCTTTAACGTGGTGGAACTCCTAGATCCGCAAGCTATGTCGGGAAGTTGCTATTAGTATGTCATGGAATGACTTTAAGTTTATGATGATACAAGAGTTTTGTCCTAGTCATGAGATGCAAAAGTTAGAATCTGAGTTGTGAAATCACGTCATGGTCGGGACTGGCCATGCTGTGTATACTGATAGGTTACATGAGCTGGCTAGGTTAGTTCCACATTTGGTAACTCCTGAGAGTAGGATGATCGGGAGGTATGTGTATGGCCTTGCTTTACAAATCCGTGGGATGGTGGCAGCAACGGAGCCAAAGACTATACAAAAGGCTGTGCAGATTTCTGATGCACTGACTGATGAGGCTGTTAGGAATGGATCAATTAAGAAGGTTGAGAAGAAAGGTAATGTGGGGGAACCTAGCAAGGATATGAGTGGAAGGGATGATAATAAGAGGACTAGGATTATGAATGCTTTTGCTACTATTGTAAATCCTGTAGGAAGAGAGAATGCGGGCCAAGTACCCAAGTGTACCACCTGCAACTCCTACCATGCATCCGGTGGACCTTATCGCACATGCTTCAACTGTAACCGCCCGGGTCATTTAGCAAAGGATTATAGAAGTGTGCCAAGGAATGTGAATCCTGCCAAGGCTAGAAACCCAACTGTTAGGGCATGTTATGAGTGTGGTAGTACCGACCATGTCATGCCAGCTTGCCCTAAGCGGAATAGAGTACGAGGCCCGGAAGAAAATCGTCTAAATCAAGTTGCTGCTAATAACGGGGGTCAGGGTCGTGGAAACCAAGGGAACCAGGCTAGGGGTAGGGCATTCATGTTGGGAGCAGAAGAAGCTCGCCATGATCCAAACATTGTGACGGGTACGTTTACTTTAAACAATCATTTTGTCACTACCTTATTCGACTCTGGTGCCGACTATAGTTTTGTTTCCACTACTTTCATATCTTTGTTAGGCTTAGAGCCCAGTGACTTAGGTTTCAGATATGAGATTGAGATAGCTAGCGGGCAGCTAGTAGAGATTGATAAGGTCATTAAAGGTTGCAAATTAGAAATCGAGGGTCATGTCTTTGACATCGACTTGATACCTTTTGGACATGGGAGCTTTGATGTGATTATAGGTATGGACTGGTTGTCTAATAATAAGGCTGAAATAATTTGCCATGAGAAGGTAGTGAGGATACCACTACCGGATGGCAACATGCTTAGAGTATTAGGAGAGAAACCGGAAGAGAAAGTGAGATTTTTGATGGGTGTTAAGAAACAAGAAGAGATTGTTGTGGTTAGAGATTTTCCTGAGGTATTCCCGGAGGATCTATCTGGATTACCGCCTATTCGGGAAATTGAGTTTCGGATTGAGTTAACCCCTGGAGCAACGCCGGTAACAAAGTCTCCTTATCGTTTGGCACCTTCTGAATTGGAGGAGTTGTCAGGACAACTCAAGGAACTCCAAGACAAAGGTTTCATTCGACCAAGCTCATTGCCTTGGGGAGCGCCGGTATTGTTCGTTAGAAAAAGAATGGTTCTTTTAGGATGTGCCTTTGACTATAAAGAATTGAACAACTTAACTGTTAAGAATCGTTATCCGCTTCTTAGGATTGATGATCTATTTGACCAACTACAACCGTGGCAGTTTTTTCTCAAAGATAGATCTTAGGTCTGGATACCATCAGCTGAGAGTGCATGAGAATGACATTCTAACTATTGCATTTAGAACTCGTTATGGACATTTCAAATTCATAGTAATGCCCTTTGGTCTGACTAACGCACCAGCGGTATTCATGGATTTGATGAATAGGGTTTGTAGGCCTTATCTTGATAAGTTTGTGATAGTGTTTATAGACGATATCTTGATCTACTCTAAGACTCAGGAGAAGCATGTAGAACACTTAAGATTAGTCTTGGGACTGCTCAAGAAGGAGAAACTGTATGCTAAGTTTTCTAAGTGTGAATTCTGGCTAAGAGAAGTGCAGTTTCTTGGACGTGTGATAAATGGTAATAGGATTCATGTAGACCCTAGTAAGATTGAAGCTGTTAAGAATTGGAAAGCCCCTAGAACTCCAACTGAGGTTCGTTCGTTCTTAGGATTGGCTGGGTATTACCGTAGGTTCATTGAGAACTTTTCTAAGATAGCTAAGTCTCTTACTATCTTGACTCAGAAGAGTAAGACTTTCGATTGGGGTGAGGAACAGGAATTGGCATTTCAAACCTTGAAGGATAAGTTGTGTAATGCGCCTATTCTAGCTCTCCCCGATGGACCGAAAGACTTTGTGGTATATTGTGATGCGTCCGGGATAGGACTAGGCTGTGTGTTAATGCAAAGAGGTAAAGTGATAGCCTATGCGTCTAGGCAGTTGAAAATTCATGAGAAGAATTATACTACCCATGATTTAGAGTTGGGTGCGGTTGTGTTTGCACTTAAGATCTGGAGACATTATCTGTATGGGACAAAGAGTGTCATCTATACGGATCATAAGAGTCTTCAGCATATCTTTAGTCAGAAAGAGTTGAATATGCGACAACGTCGCTAGATAGAGTTGTTTAGTGATTATGACTGTGAAATTCGCTACCATCCTGGTAAGGCGAATGTGGTGGCTGATGCCCTAAGTAGGAAGGAAAGAGTAAAACCTAAAAGAGTTAGAGCTATGAATATGATCCTTCAGTCGAGTATCAAGGATAGGATACTAGCGGCTTAGAAGGAGGCTGTGGATGAGATTGCAGTATTGCAGAAAGGTTTAGATGAGATGATAGAACAGAGAAGTGATGGAACTTTGTACTACCTGCATCGAATATGAGTACCTTTGAAGGGTGAGGTGAGAACCCTGATAATGAATGAAGCCCATAAGTCGAAGTACTCTGTACACCCAGGAGCTGATAAGATGTATTATGATTTAAGAGATAGGTATTGGTGGCTTGGAATGAAAAAGGATATAGCTGAGTATGTTGGTAAATGTTTGACTTGTTTGAAGGTTAAAGCTGAGCATCAAAGGTCATCTGGCTTGCTCCAGCAACCTGAGATTCCCGTATGGAAATGGGAAGGGATAGCTATGGATTTTGTGACTAAGTTGCCTAGGACTAGTAGTGGGCATGACACAATTTGGATCATTGTGGACCGATTGACCAAGTCTGCTCATTTTCTACCTATGCGTGAGGATTATAAGATGGAAAGGTTAGCTAGGTTTTATTTGAATAAGATAGTTTTTAGACATAGTGTGCCGATCTCGATTATATCGGATCATGATAGTCGTTTCACATCAAGGTTTTGGCAGTCAATGCAAGAGTTATTAGGAACTCGTTTAGACATGAGTACGGCTTATCACCCTCAGACCGATGGTCCGAGTGAGCGTACTATTCAGACTTTAGAAGCCATGCTTAGAGCGTGCGTCCTAGACTTCAGAGGAAGTTGGGATGTTCATCTTCCGTTGGTTGATTTTGCGTATAACAATAGTTATCATTCTAGTATGAGATGTGCTCCGTTTGAGGCATTGTATGGTAGAAAGTGTCATTCGCCAATTTTATGGGCTGAGGTTGAAGAAGGTCAGTTGATAGGACATGAGTTAGTGCAAGAGACTACTAAGAAGATATCGCAGATTAAGGATAGACTTAAGGCTGCGCGTGATCGTCAGAAAAGTTATGCTGATAAGAGGAGGAAGCCTCTAGAGTTTAGTGTAGGTGACTATGTCTTGCTCAAAGTGTCGCCTTGGAAAGGTGTGGTACGCTTTGGGAAGAAAGAGAAGTTAGCACTTAGGTTTGTTGGACCATTTGAGATTATTGAGACAGTAGGCCCTGTGGCCTATCGGTTAGATTTCCCTGAGGAATTGAATGGTGTTCATGATACGTTTCACGTGTCGAACCTTAAGAAGTGTTTGGCTGATCCAACACTGAAAGTGCCTTTGGACGAGATTCGAATTGATGATAAGTTAAATTTTGTGGAAGAGCCTGTGAAAATTTTAGAAAGAGAGTTTAAGAAGTTGAAGCGTAGTAGCATTGCCATCGTCAAGGTTCGGTGGAATTCGAAGCGTGGTCCTGAATTCACGTGGGAACGTGAGGATCAGATGAAGTTGAAGTATCCGCATTTGTTTAGTGATGTTAGTAGTTGAATTTCGGGGACGAAATTCTTTTAAGGGGGGTAGAATGTAACCTTTGCCCTTTTTGTGTTCTGAATATTTCATTTATAGTCCTTTGACTATTTGACTTTTATCAGTTTATTCAGATTTTGTACCGTGTTGACGGTGGTAATTTTATGAGATATGTGATGATTTGAGGTTTATTGTGATTAATAATCCCTTTTGGAAGGTATTATTGTGTTATTTGTATTCTGGGTGGTTTGACCCGTGAATTTTGAGAAATGCTGAAAAATGAGTCTGACACGTCCGTTAATGTCCAGATGAGTTTTGAAAGGGTTTAAAGTGAAAATATGTCGTGTGAATACTCTCAGTTAATGGAAAAGTATTTTTAAAGTGAATAAAAATGCTAATTAACTTTGAGGTAAATTTTACGGTTGAGTTTTAAGAGCTTTTAAGTGATCCTGACAAGAAAAGAAAGACCCGAGACCTCTTTAGATGCCATAGCCGGTCATGGGGTGGTTAAGGGGACAAAGTGGCTTAATTTTAGCTAATGTGTCTTAAAGGTGTACAAATATATTCCTTCCACTAGCTTCTCATTATCTATTTCATTTTCAAAAAAAAAAAACACAAGTGTGTGTGCTCTTGTGTTCGTCCGCCACCAACAACAACAAAACATCATAAATTTTCCAACTTTGATCGAGAACGTGATATTCCGGGTTGATATGAGTGTTCGGGTATTCATTTAAACAACGTTTGGGTTGTCCGATTCGTGTCGAAATCTACAAATTTGAAGATTTTCTTGTAAGTTTTCAAATTTAAATTTCGTTTGTCCTTTTGGGTTTATCTTGATGCATAGATGTTAGTTGTACAAGTTGATCGTTGTGAAAATCGATTTTTGGAAACAAAACGGTTGAAAAAAATGGTGTTTGGTTCGTGGGTTATAAAAAGAAAGAAGAAGGATTTTGTAGATTTGATATTGTGGTGGTGATGGTTGAATAATATATGTTGCTATATACCTTATTTTTTATAATAGCTTATATAGCTTATTGCGGGCTTATTTTTAAGCATTTATTGGCTTATTTTGAGCTTGTAGCTCACGACTTGTTTGGTAATCACAAGGGAAGTGATTTTTTATTATTACGTGTTATGGCGTATGTTCGTGGACACTTTTTGAGGCTTGTGGTAGTAACCAAATGCGATACGTAGCTTATTAGCTTATTTTCAAGCTTAATATACGTATTTTAGAGCTTATGGACTCACGACCCAATAAGTCTATTTAAGCCATGGCTTAATGGGAGGGCTTATTGTGGTCCGGATTATTTTCTACTTATTGGTATAAGCTTATGTATGTAAATGGACCTTGGTTTTGGACTTGGATCGTATTTTGGACTTATAAATATCTTAATGGACCCTTGTTGGGCCTTAAAACCCAATAAGCGATATTTAGTCGTTATAAGAGTTTGACGAACTTTTGAAAGTGAAAATTGTATTTACGAAACTGCTATTGAACGATATTTTGGGAAAAAGTTTTATAAACGTTAAAGATTGAGATTTTGGAATTTTGTCGAAAAGTGTCGAATTTATGAAAAGTGTTGAAAATAAGGTTTGAAACCTTGGAAAACGTTGTATGAGCGTACGGGTCATGTCGAAATTTCGTAAAAAGTTTATACTTAGAAATTTTCCTAAAAACATGATTTTTGATTTTAAATAATAAAATATTATTTAATTATTTTATTTATTGACTAAATTATCTAAAAGACGAAAAATATAATTTTTCTCGAAACTTCTCAAATATGTTTATTATAAGTAAACGTTTTAATTTCAACAATATTATGATTATTTTTTAGGTGACTAAGGTTACCGAATGAACTTATCGAGATATATTTATAATTATTAATTATAAATATTTACTTATATTACTTATCTATTTTCTTTAAATAGTATAAGTATGTATTATCGAGTAATGAGATTGATATGATTGTTGAGATATGTCGTCAACCATCACATTACTAAATTGTTTTGGGTAATTGTACAACGCGTCTAAACTCTATGCATCAAACGTGAAGATTGTTTTGGAATTGGATGATTAAATTGGGACATTAACTGGACTAGGTTGTGTGCGGGCGTCGTTGCATTTGCTTGTGTGATTGAGATTTGGTTGCTAAAGACTTGCTTGAGGTGAGTTCTCGTAGCCCCACTTTTTACGTTTTCCGTTGGCGGGAACTGATCTCAAATGTGTTTTGAAAATGTTTTGAATTGATCTGTGCGAAATGTGGTTTTGTTTTTAGGACAAGTTGTGTGCTTATGACTGTTATGTGAATATTATGTGATGCGTGATTGTTTGGATTGTATGGGACGTCTACCCAGTGTTTGTGAGATTATTGGATCGGATGGGTACGGTTACCCAGTATTTGTGTGATTATTGGAGCAGATGGGTATGCCTACCCAGGTTTGTGTGTGGTCCTGCCCTAATTTTAGTGCTCCAGCTGGTAGGCCCTTTAGGTGCGTAAGTGACATATGATTATTGATTAGCTGTGGGTTGTTTGCGTGTATATTCACTGTCATATAGCACTACTGTCAACTGTTGAAATATTGGCACAACTTTTGAGTTTATGGTCAAACCTACGAGCTCACCAACATTATTGTTAACGTTTTCGAGTATCATTTTTAGGTGATGTGAAAGAGGAATAGTTTGGTGATTGTGATAGCAGACTTGGAAGTATCCCGTGTGAAATTTCATGTGAAGTCTTGCTTGTTTAGTTTATTTGGTTTTAGTATTCGGAAGCTTGGGTTTAAGTTTGGATTATGGACCCTTGTGAGGGCATTTGAATAATTGTAAGAGATTGTGGATTTTGATAGCGATTTGGGACATCACTCGAGGTTGTTCGAGGTTGATGGTCTTCATAGCACTTGAAGTTTACGCATTGTAGTTTTCTCTATTTTGTATCTTGTATTATGATTGATCATTATGTTGCATTCCCGAGTTTTCGCCATTGTCGGGGTGTGACACTCTGCACCACATTTTAGCATTAGAAATAGGTACATCCTGTTTATGTGCCATGAGAAACATTGATCAAAGGTCCAGGTCATGCAACGAAAACTCGTTTTAAGTCAGTAAACTAACAGATGTGTACTAATATAATTGAAGCTAAATAATATCCGGAGGTAGTGTTGGTACTATTTGCGCAATACCGCGTATGGTCATGAGCCCGCCAGACAATATGATGCCGTTTAAACTAAACGTAGGCAATTTTGTGTTTCTGTGTTTTGAAATGACTTTTGATAAAACTGAAGGTCAAACTTTGTCGCAAGTTTGGTTGCTTCTCGAAAGACAAGTTTTCCAGTATGGACAACTATACGTGAATGTCTCAAGAGTTAAGAGCAGAAAATGATTGAAGATAATTTGTTGTGATAAGGATGGTATATACATAAAATCAACAACCAACATTGTTTATGAAGAAATTTTGTTTCACATTTGAATTTACAAGATATTTTTTGTTCTTGCGGACAACTTATTAACTTTTATTTTCTCAAATTAGATGAACATTTACATTTTTCATTTTTAATACATTCAATTAATATGTTGATATGTTTATAACTTATTTTTCTTGACTTACTTTTTTTTCTACGATAATTTAAAGTTGGTCCGCCTAGACGCCTATTCGAGCGCCTATTCGAGCGAGCCATGTTGCTAGTGTATACATTATACAATAGCTATATAAATTATTTTTTCAAACCAATCCTCGTATTTTTTTTATTCTTTAAGCTAGAAACCATATTTGTATTTATAAAATGATTGGTTTAATATTATAACAATGTTAAATGAAAAAATATATTATAGAACTTTGTTTTTGTTCTATTCTTATTGTTTACCAGCAAAACCAAAGGTTTTCCGAAACATAAAAAGCAAACCCTCAGGTGTGTTTAGTTTGGGAAAAATATTCCATTTTTTAAGGAAAATTTTCATTTGAGAATGAAAAAACTGAAAATTTGTTTAGTCGCACTTTTTTTCCAATATTTTTTAAAATAAAAGGAAATTCTCATTTTTCTACTTTTAAATAAAAAAACAGAAAATCACATTTTGCTATTCTCCATTTCTTCTAGAGGTGGCAATTTTAGACCATTGGTTTTTGACTGATTCGACCATTTGATCCTGACACATGTAGACCCAAACCATCTTAGACCATATTTCAGAGAGATCATCTCGATCCAAACTCATTAGGACTCAATGACCAACCCAACCCAAACCATTATTTTGCACCTTTTTCATTTCATTTTAACAAAAAGAAAATATAACTCACATCTAAATCGGTTTTTCACAATTCTCAAATCTCCCTAGAAAAGAAAAACCATTCCCTAAACAAAAACATGAAAATTTTTCTACATAGAAAAGAAATTTTTTCTATATACTCTTTCTCTTCATTTGTCTTTTACGGTTTGTGTAGGGGTGTCAGTAGGGTCGAGTTGACCCGACTCGAACCCGATAAGGCTTACCGGGTCGGGTTTAATCGGGTTAAAAATTTTATCCGGTTGGTTTGACTCGAACCTGATAACCCGACAATGTTATCGGGTCGGGTTCGGGTTAGATAATTAATATTATCGGGTTATCGGGTCAACCCGATAGGACCCGAAAATCAACATTTTATTTTTAAAATTATTTTTTTTAAAGCCTAATAACACTTCTACAGTTGAGTCGCTTACAAATCTAAAAAGGCCATGTGTAGATACCTTTTGTATATTATTAGTTTGTGTTTTTTTAACATGTGTCAGCCTGATTGGTCAGCATGTGATTATGAGCCTGATAATGATTAATAATAATAATGCAGACCGTTTGGCTGGTGTGACCATAAGCCTAGGTCCTCACTTTATCATATGCCCCTAGGGCACATGTTAAAAAAACCCTTATTAGTTGTGTCACTAAGGTTAGTACTTTGAATCTCATCATTGCCTGAAGCTAAAATGGTACGTAGTAGTAACTTACAAGAGTCAATATAACTCAAGCTAAAATAGTCAGTCTATTATTTAGGACATAACATTTTATAAGAGTATATTATTAGTTTGAGTTTATTTACCTACTGTAACATTTTACAAACTGATTGATTACAACTCAAGTCGAATACATCGGACCGACTGTAAAATGTTATGTATTTATTGTGAATTGCAAAGAAAATGAAGCAAGATGACACAAAAAATGCTTGTATCAACTATAACTTTGTCATTGGCTTGTATTGGCTTATGTAATTAAAGTATGTTACTATCGAGTTAAGTATTAAGTTGTTGTTTGATCAAAGTCACATTTGATAATTTATTAACTACTCAGTTGTAGTATCACCTGATAACCCGAATCACCCGATCCGATATAACCCGACCCGAATACCATCGGAACCTAATAACCTGATTCCTTATCAGGTCGGGTTGTGGGTGAGTTTTTAAAAATCAAAACCTGACTCAACCCGACCCGATAACACCCCTATTTGTGTGTGTGTAATCTATGGTGAGAATATTATGTGTAATCATCGAGCTTAATCTGTAATCATTTGGGATTTCCTTTTCTTTTGTTGTACGAACTTAAAACAAAGATTTAATCATTGTTACTTGATCATGTTGTGATAAAATAATAAAAAGAAAGTTGGTTGTATGAATATCAAAACCAAATCATGAAAATTTTTGCTTATTTTCTCACCCTTTGTTTATTATCATTGTTAAATCAATAGGATCACCAAAATTCGATTAACACGAATTAACTAATCGCTTTAGTCTGAAGGCAGACTTAAACCCCCATGTCGAAACAAAAAGATTAATTTGTTATATAAAAACGTCCACACTACAAAAAAAAAGAGAAAAAAAAACGGGCGACGAATTTTTGGACGAGGAAATGGTTTAAGTTCTTGTGTTGAATGTGTAGGTGGATGGATAAGTTTGTTTTAGCAGATACGTGTATGAACCTTCATGAGCGAATATGTAAGTTTTAGCGGATGTTTTATGCGTATGAACTTTGATTGAATGTTTTAGCGGATATGTATGCTTTAATGCACATTTTTGACAGCATACTGTTGTGTTATAAATAGAGATGCAAATTACAAACCGGTTTTTTTTAAAACCGGTATAAAAACCGAAACCGGTTTTTAAAAAAACCGGTTTTTTTAAAACCGAACCGGTTAAACATAACCGAACCGGTTAGACCGGTTTTCGGTTTTTTAACAATACCGGTTTTTTACCGGTTTTAAAACCGGTTAAAACCGGTTTTTTTTAAAAACCGGTTAAAACCGGTTTTTTTATTTTTTTTTTTTTTTTTTTTTTTTTTTTATAACCGTTAATAGGTTTTAAAAAAAAAACTCGGTTTTAACCGGTTAAAAAACCCGGTCAACATGGAAGTCAATTGCGTTATAATTTTTTTTTTTTAAACCGGTTTTTTAAACGGTTTTAACGGTTTTTTTTTTTTTTCGGTTTTTTTTTTTTGGAATATTTAATGGATTGAGTATAAAGGGTGATGTCAATGCCGAAGCTTCGTACAATATTGAGTACCATAAATATGTTTTCGTGTGCAATGGCCATGCCGAAGCTCGAAATGCATTAGTATTTATATATTTTTAGTTGTATCATTGTATTATGGTTAAATAAAAGTTATGGTTGTATTTTTTTTAGTATGTTTTCTGGTGCAATAATAAGTTATGATGTATTTGTTTAGTATGTTTCCGGGTATTGTTTAATTAAAGTTTGATAATTAACAGTTTTATTAAATAAATGGTTCGACGTTTTAATTCGAAAAAAAACCGAACCGGTATAAATAACGATTCCGAAATTTTTATAACCGGAAAAAACCGAACCGGTTAAAAAAACCGGATTCCGAAATTTATAACCGAAAAAAAAACGATTGCAGACAACATTTTATAACGAAAAAATCCGATTTTTCAAAAAAACCGATATTAAAACCGAAAACGGTTATTAGGAAAACCGGTTTTTTTAAAACCGGTTTTCTAATAACCGAAAACCGGTTTTAACCGATTTATTTGCATCTCTAGTTATATATGTAGATTTTTTCCCGAAAAATTCTGCAAAACCTGCATATTACAACAGTATGCTGTCAAAAATGTGCAGGTGAGAACATGTCTCCCTCAAATGTCCATTTAATATATAATTAATTAATCGGCTTGATTAACTAGACTTTGGCGAGGACTTTTGGAGGGGACACGCCCTCGCCAAAAGTCTGTGGGCTTGGAAATGTGAGTCCTACATCGTCGTCGTTGAATAACAAAAAAAGTCTTCGAAAGACATTTGCTATGAGGTGTTGGCGGCGACTTTTGGGTTGTGACATGTCATTGCTAAAGATGTTTAGCGACGACATGTCGTCTCCGACAGCCCAAATATGTCGTCGCCAATCGGGCAAAATTCTGTTGTGCCAACTGAATAACCGAAAAACGATAAAGTCCAAGTGACACATGTGGTAAATGAGAACCGGACAAAATGGGAAATGATAGAAGAGTTAAATACAACCCATTATGTGTTTTATTGCATTCTCTTCACTCCAAAATAAAGAACAAGCCACATGATCCCCCATGCCTTTAACATAATTGAGGTCCAATCACAATTCTAAACCACAACTTCAGTTCTAAAACTTAGAAACCCATATAGCATATTAATAGTCGCCATTTCTGACATTTGGTTTCTTGGCTTCAAAATACACACATAGGTTTGGCACTTTGGCATGTTTCCTTTGCATGTGTCTTTACTCTAAGTTTGTTCTTGGTAGTAGGGTTGGAGGGTCACACAAACCTAGTTTAATTTCTTGTAATTAAAGATTCTACACGATGGCTCGTGATGCCACTGTTGGGTTTTATAACCTAATTAACAATTAATTAACACGAGTACGCAGCGGAATAAATGATCACGTGTAGAACACAATAATTAACAAGATAGAAAACATGTACCTTTTAGCACGAAACGATACACCGTTTAAAGGTAACCGTAAACACCGTCTTCTATATACGCGTGTGTATAATACAACGCGTAACCACTAGAATCAAAGGTATGATTTCTCTAAGCTTCCGCACACTATACGTTCTTAGCAAATGACGAGGTATGCTAGTACTAGTAGTGTATAACAAACGATCTTCTTCGTCTCTTGAATCTATCAACTTACGAACAATGAATCACCAAAAGGTGACAACCGAATTTAAACTAAAAGCAAAAAGGGTGTCCAGTATGTTTGTTTGATTTGTGAAGACACAACCAAAGATTCCAAGAAA
>BQNB010010957.1:58519-82614 GCA_026074375.1 Tanacetum coccineum
CCTTGCAACAACAATTTTATTTTCAGGTGGGAAGTAGAAATAGTAACCCATCATTTCTTTTGGGTGTCCTATGAAGATACACTTAACAGATCTTTGTTCGAGTTTGTCAGGCGTATCTCTCTTCACAAGAGCCTCACATCCCTAGACCTTTAAGTAAGACAAGTTTGGAACTTTTCCATACCACAGTTCATATGGTGTTTGATAAGTGTAAAATACACATATCTGTTTGTACCTAAAATAACCCAATTAAACCCAAAACAGTTCAAAAATGGCAAAAATGTGCTTGTATTTGTGTTTTGTGTGTGCAGGTACGGATATATTAAAAATTATAAGAAAATCGTCAAAAACGGGCAAGCACAGACACGAGAATCAGAAGAGTACAAAAAGAAGCCAAAGATTCAAAGCCGAAGCCAGAAAAGTCAAGCCTCAGTCAAATCCAGTCAAAATGGTCAAACAATGGTCAACAAAAAGTCAACCAATACAAGACAAAACCCAAAAAACATTCCATTTTCACCCTCCAAGTTTCAGAAAAATCCAAAAATAACCCCTCACCTCCTATTGGGCCCTAGAACCCTTAATGGGCCTGAAAAACCCTAAAATTCTATATCCGGATCCAAAAGCCCAATCATAAGCCCATTTTACTAGTCCCTTTCATTTTATTAAAACCACAGGGACTGAAACTACCATGTTTGAAAGTAGTTTTTATACTACACTTTAGTAAAGGAAAGACAAGGACCATTTATGCAACTATGCCAAACTTCCAACTGGATTACCTTTCAGTTAAAAAAATGGCGCGAACACTATTCATCTCCTTCTCCGTTTCACCTAGTAGTCAAAACAAAGGGCAAACAAAAATTAAGAGATAAAATGGACTATTCAAGTGGTCGTATACATGGTGGCAAGGTCAAATCAGTAAATCTAAGGCAATTCATTAGCTCTCTCAAGCACATAGCCACGTCATCAATGGAGAAGCACACATGTAATGTGGGTTTTGTACTATTTCTACTCAGAGAAGAAGCACAAGTGAGCCTCTCATGGATTGCCAGCTTGGTAATCCGTGTGAGGTCACTTAGTGATCCAACGGCCAAAAACAAAGACCCAATGATTGGTTGATTTGATGGCTGAGATTGATGGGCGCGTCTAACAAGATTTCAGGCCTAGAATGTTCTTCTCAAGGCTATAAATAGAGCCTCACTCTTCACACACACCACGATGTTCATAATCTTTTTTTCCTTTTCTAGTTTTTAGCCTAATATAGTTTTTCAAGCTTAATGTAATTTTTAAATTCAGTTGTAATTTCTCTTTAAGGAATGTAATTCAGTTTTAATTAATGAAATTTAGTCTAATCTAGTTATAAGCTCTCTTTTCCCTTAATTCATAAGATCTCTAAAATAGCCAAATTTTCTCAATAAGCTCATAATAAGCTCTTTCAGTCTATAAGCTAAAATAGAGCTTAATCAATTCAGAAATAATCATATCTAAACCTTAAAACAGTTTAACTTACATTTATCATGGACTTTATTGGATTTGAGCTTATTTGGAAGAGAGATCAATCCTAGAAGGATCTCTATGGACTTAACTCCTAGCTTATTAATAGCTAAGAAAGCTGAAGCGGGGGGGGGGATCCCTTTTGGGGGACCTCTTGTTTAGCTAGAGGATAAGTAAGTCTCTCTTTATTTTCCTTAGTTTTTATCTTAGAAAGTGGTTTTATTGCTTTCATATCAGATCTGTTATTTGCTTATTAAGTTAGCTTAATTTGGCTTATTTGTGGAATATATAGCTTAATAGTCCTAATTGTTCATCTGTTTTTGATTTTCTTAGTCTAGATCATAGTTCTTATATAATTTGTCATATAAGTCTTAAAAAACCAAAAATAGTAGAAGATTAGCTTTATCTTAGATTATAGCTTAATACAGTTGTTAATTCATGTTAAATGAGTTAGTTTTAAGCTATTAAGCATCTGGGTAATAAGTTTTCATCATTAGATTTCATTTTAAAATCTTTTCTCAAAACTTTCAGTTCTGAAAGGGGTGTTTAGTTTAAGCTTATTTGATCGGAAAAAGTCAAATCTACTTGGTAAATTTTCTCTAAAAAGCTGAGTTTTCATTTAATAACAAGTTTTAAAAAAAATTTCAAAGTTAGTTTGTTATTCTAGAGAAGTTATGGCTTATTATGAAAGTACCAGCACCAGGGCACTTTTAGCTTAATTTTTAGTTTGCTTATTCTTGATCTAAGTCATCTAGGTCTTATGTGTGCTTAAATTCAATCTTAATACACTCAATGGAGTATGGTAAGTGCAACTTTTGTCACTAGGATTGCCTGCATTATTATTTTGCACTTGTGCAAAGTGCATCAGTACTAACAAAGAGTTAGTACTGCTGTCACTTGTAGCTTAATATTTTAGCTAAGTAAAAGTAGGTCTTAGGTCCTTTAATTCAAGTAGGATAAAGTCTAGGTATAGCTTATTATAGATTAAGTCTTAATTTGCATTTTCTAGCTTATTTACCTAGCTTAATTCAGCTGTCAAAGTCACTAAAAACCTGAAAACACCAAAAACAGTAAGTTAAATATTTAGTTTCTAAAAATATGAATTCTAGCTTAAGGTAGTTGATTTTATTGCTTAAATAGATAGTTAATAAGTTGATTTTTAAGTTCTCTAAAGCTTATAGTCTAGTTTAGCTTTTTGAGCTTTTTAGCTTAATTTGATTTTGTGCAATTTAGCTTAATTCCTGAGTTAGCCATTTTCTATAATCTTTCTACACTTAAAAGTGTTTCCAGCTTTTGGTATCATTTCTCAATTAGTTTTATGCCACCATCTTAGGGAGTTTAGAACAGCTTTTAGATTTTACTTTAAGCTTGTTTTGAGCTTTTTGCAGCTTATTTAGCAAAAACCAAGGATAAGCCCTTGTTTCTGTAAACAACTTAATAATAAGCTGTTTAAGAGCTTATTAGTAGGTTTTAGACCATAGTGCTTTTGTTAAAGTTGTTCTTTCCAGCTTATTCTCCAACTTTGCTCTATTAAGTTTTTCCTAAAAAGCACTTTTTAAATCTCAACTTATTTCTAGGCTTTAAGGGACTTGGGGTGTAATTGGGCTTGGCCTCAGGGTAGGTTTTGTAATTTTGATATTTGCTTGTTAACTCAGTTAGTTCCCCGTTTGACTCTTTGTTTTCACTATTAGTCCTTTAAGGTTTTTCATTGTTAGTCCTCAGTTAGTTATTGATAAGTGTTAAATTGTATACATAAAATACCCAGGATTTTGCCAATAAAAGCCAAAAATATGCCAAAAGATGGAAATATGTGTGCTTTTGTGTCTTAACGTGTAAGAAAGGATATTAAAGTCAAAAAGAGCAAAAACAAGCAAAAACCGACAAGAAATGAAGAGACAAGTGATCAAGTGACGACGTGAGGAAAGATATCAAAGCCGGATCAAGACCGTGGTTGAGAAAAGACAAGAAAGTAAAGAAAAGGACAAAAGTTTGAAGGAAAAAGACCATTATACCCTTTGAAGAGGATGCAAAATTACTAAACTACCCTTTGGGCCCTTCTATACTATTTGGATCACAAAAGCCCAACAAAAAGCCCAAAAGCAAGCCCATTTCCCGATTTAAGAACTACAAGGGCCAGAAGTGTCAATTCTCGAACTTATTTTATACTACACGATTGGAAAAGAAACACAAGGGCTAGATATGTAATTAACCTAAATTTCAAATACAAACGCGGTATACTTTTCCCCCTAACCGTCTCTAACCGTTTTTCCCGCCAAAACCCGAATAAACCCAAACCTCTCCAAATCCTTCTCCCGTCCCTTCCAACTCTTCCCCACCTCGTATTTACAACTTCCACATCATTTTGTGCACGTGGCAGCCTTCCATTGGTGCGAACACATCACCAAAGACATCCAACGGCTTAAATTCAAATGAAAAAGTTCAACGGCTTGGAATGATGGAGTTTCTTACCTTCTCTTCACCCTCATCTATAAATAGGAGCTTAACATTCATAGATAGGGAGTTTTTAGTGTGTTAGTTAGTTCAATCTTCTTTGTAATTTTCTCTTTTAAGCTCACGTTTACTGTTCATCTTTTCAATTAATCTTTTAATCTTTCAAGTCAATTGTACTACTTGTTTCTTATCTTGTAATCTTCTTTCTTAAGCAATAAAACTAATTGATTTGTGTTTGTGTTAAAGTTTTCATGTTATAAGCTGTTTTTAGCTAATAAGCTTGTAATAAGCTCAATATAGCTTATTGAGTTTTCTTTAAGTTCACAAATTGTTCAAATAGTGTTAGAAGCTTTTTTAAATACTGAATTTGTCTATTCTAGTTCAATAATGTTCATTTGAGTTTTAGTGTAATTGAGTTTGGAAGCTTTTGGAAGAACAAGCTCAAAGAAGCTTATTGAGCTTATAGCTATTTGGTTTAGAGGCAAGGTGCCATTAGGATTGTGTTTTAAAGCCACTCATTCAACAAGAGTGGCTATGGTCAGAGACTTCAATTCAAAGGTTTATCTTCTATATTTCATTTTTAGCATTTGAATCTTATTCTAATAGCTTATTTTTTTTGTCCTTTTTATGCTTAATCCTGTTTAATCTTGCTTAGTTAGTTAAGAGATGCAAATGTTTAAGCTAATTGTAGCTAGAATCCATTTAGGTCTCATTACTTTAAATTCTGTCATAATAGTAGGTTAAGCTAGCTGATAAACTAGCTTATTCCTCTTAATAAGCTTTAGTTTTTAGTGCTTAAATAGTTTAATTAGGTGAGTTTAATACTGAGTAGATATAAGGTTTTAATAGTTCTAGCTTTAAAATAGATTTTAAGTAGAAATTAGTTTGGACAGTTTAGGAAAAGTAGTGTTTGGGTTAAGATGTTTTTGACTTTTAAAGTCAACATGATTCTGTCAATTCACTTTACACAGTTGAGATTTCCAAAGTAAACAAGTTTTAAATAGATTTTGCAAATTAGTTTGTAGAATTTCAAAATTTAGAGCTTAAAAAGTCTTTGCCAGCACCAGGACACTTTTAAGTGCAAAGTAGTTTTAAGTGTTAGGTGATTTACAGCATTTTAGAGTTCACACTTGGTTAATGCAGGTTTAGATACATATAGGTAGTTAGTTTAAAGAGTTCTCAACTTAGAACTTAGCCTGTACTTTAGTTTTTACCAACTATATATCAGTATAGGCAGTACTTACTCAGTAAGTACTGTTGTTGCTTATCATTTTTAAGTTTTTTTTAGCTCTTGAAACTAGGAGATAGAACTTAGCTTTAGGAACCTTAATAGTACTCTATTAGCTCTACAAAAGTCATCCTTTAAGTTTCATTTTTAAGCTCTAGTCTAGATTAATTGTTCTTTCAAAAGTGGTATAGCAGCATTATAGATTTCTAGCTTATTTCTTTTGATTTCTATTTTCTAGTTGTTCATTTTAAATTCCTTATATCTAGGTTTACTCAATATTCATATTAGAGCTTATTTCCAAAATTTCAGTTTCTAAGATTTAGTTTTGAGCTAGTTAGCTTATTAGAATTGCTTAATTTCAGTCATTAAGCCTGGACCTTAGCTTTTTAAGATCAAATTTCTAGTTAATCTTGTTTCCTTTTAGTTCATTTCTTTTTAGATATCTTTAGTACAAATCTTAAGCTTCATTCAGTTTCTTTTAGTTCTTATTTTCATTTAGTAATAAGCTAGATATAAGCTAAAGTTGAGAAAAGTAGAAATTTCAAAGAAACACCTTAGTTTCTGTAGAACAGATTAAGAAGTTAATTTTCTAGCTTATCTAGTTGAGAAAATGTCAATGTGTTTTTATTAAAGTTGTAGTGTATAAGATCAAGTTTAATAAGCTAAATCGTAGGGTTTGTTTGGTACTTTTTAAATAAGCCAATTTAATAAGATCAAGTTTAATAAGCTAAATCGTAGGGTTTGTTTTGCTAATTTTCACTTTTTAAATAAGCCAAAAATAAGCTAAATCGTAGGGTTTGTTTGGTACTTTTTCCATAGTTAGAGGTGTCCTGTTTCAACTAAAGTGTAATTTTCTTTTATTTTCCCTGCCTATCCTTTACTTTCATTCTTTGCACTTTCTACCCTGTCTTTTGGGATTAATAAAATAGGATTTATATTTTTAATATTAGTTTTAATAAAATTAGGGTTTATACTTTAATTAGTAAAATTAGGGTTCAATTGCTTTATAAAAATTGGGCATTTTTATATCATTAGATTTCTGCACATTTTTAGTAGTTAAAAATCATTTTTCTTTATTTTTCCAATTAAGTTTGTATTTTCTAGAAATTAAAATAGGTTTTTAGTAAATTCCTTTTCTTTAAAAAATCATATAAAATTCAAAAATAGTTAAAAAAATTCTAATTCTTTTTCCTAAAATTTTCTTTTTAAATTTGTGATTTTTAGGTATAAAATTTGTTAAAAGTAGTGCTTTAGATTTTAAATTCTAGTTTTAGCTCACATTTTTAATTCACGTTTGTTAATTTTTCGTAATAGTTAACCAATTTTAATTCTTTAATCGTTTTTATAGTTTAATTGTGCTATTATATTCGTAGTGTAATTCAAAATTCAAAAATCCTTTATCCATTCTTAACTCGAATCCGAATTATTCCCAAATCTCAATTCACGACTTCGTTGGGATACGACCCGAGAAGAAAATACTTACCGGTTAAAAATATACGTATTGTGTTTTCTTAAGTGAGATTTCACCCTTTTACATTCTCTTGTTTGAGAAGTAATTTGGAAAGAATTATCACGGGATTATTACTATACATATATAAATTTGACTAGTGCTTAGACACGCAACCAGTTATAGTTAGTTAGTTTTTAATTTTTAATTAATAATTAGGTTAAATTTTTAATAAGTTTAATTAAATTTTTATAAAAAGTAAAAAATTAGGGCTTTTATTTTTATAAAATTTCTGCACATATTCTTTATTTAGTGAAAATTTTATAAAATTTTTAGGATTTTATTTTTAATAGTTTTATTATTTTTATAGTTTTTAAATTAGTTTAAATTTTAGAATAATCATATCTTTTAATCTAAAAAGCCAAAAATAGTAATTCTTTTTTCTAAAATTTTCTTTTTACTTATTTTTACTAGGAAAAATATAATTTCAATTATTTTATATTTTTTTATTTTAGGTTTTAATTAGAATTAAATAGTTTTTTTTAAATTGATAAAAAAAATTAAAAAATAAGCTAAAAAAAATATTTTTATTTTTCTTAAAATTTTCTTTTACCCTAATTTAGGTGTAGAAAATTAATTTGCAATCTTAGAGTTTAATTTTAGTCTATTTGCTTAATCGTCGTGTTTTATTTGTTTCCCGTATTTGTTTAATTGTTAATTGCCTTTAATTGTTCAATTTTAATTGTTGCTTTTTATTTAGTAGTCATAGATATCAAAATAATCTATTTTCTTATTCAAATCATAATCCAAGCTTAAACGAGGTTTCAATTTCAATAGTCGTTGGGGAAACGACCCAGGTGATCATATTTACCCGGTTAAATATACGTATTATATATTATATTATATATATTTTTAAGAGTGAATTTTCCTTAGGGAATTTTCTTAATTGCTCTTAAGGTTATATTATATATATATATATTTTGGGTATATAAAATTGCTATCAAGTTTTTGGCGCCGTTGCCGGGGACTAGTGTTTAAGATTCCTTCGTTTTTAGTTTATTCGGTTTGAAGATCCTTTCACCCTCGAAAGTTTCATTCTTGTTATATAATTCAAAAATCCAAAAAATAAAAAAATCATAAAATATAAAAAGTAAAAAATATTTTCCTTTTCTTTTTAGTATAAGTAAAAGATAAAAAAAATAGAAAAATCAAAAATATAAAAAAATCTTCCTTTTTAATTAAGAAATAAAAAGTCACCAATTGGTAAAAATACCAAAATATAATACTCTCAACGGAGGTATTATCATAATCAATTCCGGTGAATTGTTGGTTCCCAAATCGTATACTAAAGATTTTAACACTTGCCATTTGTGTTTCTAAGCAGATAGGCTCAACTTGAAAAATCAATTTTTTGAGAGCTCCGTGAGTAGTTGATTATTTGGTTATTGGCTCTTCGTGTAACGTTAAAATTCATTGAAAAAAAAATTAGTGTAAAGTTTTGCTTTTTGATTTTTAGTTTTTCTTTTTATGCGCACTCGTTCGCAATCTCGAAGACATCGTCAACAACAAACTCCTCTAGTTGTTGTTGAAAATTTTGATTTAGAAGAACCAATTATCGATCAAAACATTGTTGCAATGGCCGATAATCGAACCATGGCTCAAATGCTACAAGCTCCCATCGAGGGATATGAAGATGCAATAGTTGTTCACCATTTATGCTACAATTTCGGATTTATACAACCTTTAATCAATCTTGTGCAAAGCAATAAGTTCACGGGTAGACAAGACCCTCACAATCACCTTCGATTTTTCAACAAGGTTACTTCAACATTTAGACATCCCGAAGTTCCGAACACTTCGATCAAGCTTTTGCTTTTTCCTTTTTCTCTAGACGGTGAAGCCCGAGATTGGTTAGACAAGGAACCTCCTAGATCAATTCTCACTTGGACGGACTTGTTGCAAAATTCATTAATCAATTCTTCCCACCCTCAAAAACGACTTATCTCCGAAACAAAAATACACTTTTTCCAAGAACCAATGAACCTTCAATGAAGTATTGGGACGTTTTAAAGGACTCTTCGTCAATGTCCTCACCATGGCTTTTCGGAACTACCTACCAACTGTTACTTTTTACAATTTTGAATCAACGATCAAGATGCCTTCCGCTTTTGTTTCCTCCTCCTTAGATCCGCAGCGGGTGGCAAATTTTTAGACAGATGCTCAGAAGGTTTAGCAAATTATGGAAAGGCAAGTCAAAAAAGTTAGTTGTTCTCAAGAGTCGTGCTAATGATTCAAGAGTGTGTACGGATGCTCTCTTTCTAATTTTCACCTTTAATAATCTTTCGATATGCAAATAAATAGCCGCTTCTCTCGTGATAAGATGGACTATTAAGATGAAACAATGATGAATGAAATGAAAGCTGTAGTTGTTACTACTCCGAACCCATTCAAAGCGGTTGAGGGAAGTATGTGTTACATCGTGGATCGAATCACACATTTTAGCCAGGTCCATTAACTCGTGGTAGAAGCGATATTTTCCCATTGTTCATGACAACATTCCATAACAATTTTAAACTGCAGCGTTGGCAAATTTTTCTCCAAAGAACCAACATCCAATTTAGCAAGTTCAAATGAAAACCCACCGGTTTCAATCAAACCGATGTTCAAACAAACCAAAAACCGTTTACCAAGTAACAATTTCCAATTTTCAATCAAAACCGTGGAACAAACTTTAATCAAAACCGTCAAAACAATCAAGGAGCCATTTATCAAGCCCCACCATACCAATCACCAACAAATCAACCTTTGGTTAATCAAGCTTTACCTCCCGTTTAACAAATTTAAGGTGTGTCTAAAACGGATTTTGAAAGTTATGCTAAAGCTAATGATGCTAAACATGAATAACTTGCGCAAATGAAGTTGGATAATTTTCAAGAACCTAAAATGATTTTCATAGAGTTTTACAATGATTCTCAAAAGATGGCAAAGATGATTTTCAGAAGATGATGCTCAGTTTCATGCAAAGCTATCACACTAACCAACCTTCAAGTTCAAGTACGTTACCAAGCAATACCATTCCAAACCCTAGAAATGAAGCCAAGGCAATTACGACTCGTAGTGGTGTTACTTACGATGGACCTCCGATTCCACCGCCGGTAGTGGAAAAGGAAAGTGAGGCAACAAAGGATACGGAGCTACCTAGCACCGAAGACATCCAACCTCCTCCATTGTCCATATGAAACAATCCAAAGAAACCAAGAACCAATCGAAGGAGCCTTCTTTCTGTTATAACAAAGCAAACTAATTTGCTTATGTCGAGACTCAAACAAACAAAAGAATTTCGGAAAAAGATGACATTCTTTCTTCAAAGTTTTGGGAAATTCTTTCAACTTTTTTTGTGCTTAGTTTTGCGGTTGCTCTCATCCAATATGCCAAAAGTTTGGTCAATGTTTAAAAAGATGTTAAATACAAAGGACAAGTTGATCGAATTAACCAAAACACCTTTGAATGAAAATTGTAGTGCGGTTGTCCTTAAAAAGCTTCCGGAAAAGCTAGGTGACCCAGGCCGATTTCTAATTCCTTGTGATTTTCAGAATTTGATAATTATCTAGCCCTTGCCGATTTAGGGGCTAGCTTATTTCATGCTCTCTTTCCATTGGAAAAAAGCTTGGATTCTTAGGTCTTACGAAACAAAAATGGTTTTATGACGTTAGCGATCGTACAATTTCCAAACCAACCGGTGTCGCCGAAAATGTTTTTGTCAAAGTAGGGAAGTTTTATTTTCCAGCCGATTTTGTTGTACTTGATTTTATAGCCGATCCTCGAGTACCGTTGATACTCGGGCGACCCTTTCTTAGGATGGCTCATGCTTTAATCGATGTTTACGAAGGAGAAATTACTCTAGGAATGATGATCAATCTTTAACCTTAAATGTGGTGATACACTTCCATTTATACAACAAATTCTCGAATCGTTGAAGAAAGTTGATCTAATCGATGTCACTTGTGAAATTTATTCACAACTAAGTTCTTGGATTTTCGATTTCTGTTGTTACAAACAATCCTTTCCCGTATACGATCCGATTGTTATCTACTTATCTCCGACACTTACTCTTTTGATGAAAGAGATTTCCTCTCTTTGAAGAAGCGATGCTTTATATGCAATTGTTGATGAACCTGTTTCGCCAGTTTGAATACTACGTACTATGATCCGAGGGTGACATTTCTTCTAGAAGCACTTCTCAATAGTGATCCAAAAAAATACCTCCACCAAACAAGAGATTACTCACCAGAATCAAAAGATCTTAAAGTTGTTGAACCACAGAAGTCTTCACTCGAATATGCTACTTCTTATGAACCAAAAGTTGAAATTCCCGAAGTCGAACTTAAAGAGTTACCTCCGCATCTCGAGTATGCATTTTTAGAGGAAAATAACAAGCTTCCAGTCATAATTTCAAAAGATTTAAGCCAAGAAGAAAAGACCTCACTCATTAACGTTCTTAAAAACTGAAAACAAGCAATTGCTTGGAAACTTTCTGATATCTGAGGTATAGATCCAGAGTTTTGCTCTCACAAAATCCTTTTAGAAGATGATTACGAACCTTTAGTCCAAAATCAAAGGAGGGTTAACCCTAAAATCCACGACGTCATCAAGAAAGAAGTAGAAAAACTTCTTGACGCAGGGTTGATTTATCCGATTTTGGATAGTCCATGGGTTAGTCCGGTCCATTGTATTCCTAAAAAAAGTGGTATGACCGTTGTCAAGAACGAAGAAAATGAGCTGGTGTCTACAAGATTAGTCACGGGATGGAGAGTTTGCATCGACTATCGAAAGTTGAACGAAGCAACTTGTAAAGACAATTTTCCGTTACTGATTCGTAGTTTTATATACCTAAAATATATATATAAAATATAATATATAATACGTATATTAAACCGGGTAAGTATGATCACCCGGGTCGTTATCCCCAATGACTAGTGAAATTGAAACCTCGTTTAAGTCCGGATTCTGATTTGAATTAAGCAAAGATATTTGATTTGGAAAGCTATGACTACTAAAATAATGGACAATTAATCAAATATGGAAAACAAATAAAACGCGATTGTTAAGCAAGTAAACTAATTTTAATCCCTAAAAATGTAAACTAAATTTATAAACCTAAGATATGACAAAAGAAAATTTTAGAAACAGAAATTACTATTTTTGGCTTTTTAGTTTAAAAGATATGAATTTTCTCAAATTTAAACTAATTAGAAACTATAAAAATAATAAAACTATTAAAAATAAAGCCTTAAAAATTTTATAAAAATTACACTAAATAAAGAAGGTGTGCAGAAATTTTATAAAAATAAAAGCCCTAATTTTTATCTTTTTATAAAAGTCTAATTAAACTAATTAAAACTAAACCCTAACTATTAATTAAAACTTAATAAACTAATTAAAAACTAACTTGGGAACTAACTGTGAAAAAGACTTGAGGACTAACGGGCTAAAATATTTAACGGGCAAGGATTAACTGGAAAACAACTAAACAGAAAAATTACAGGAATGGTCCCTGAGGACTTACCCCGACAACAAACTAAGCCCAATTATAAGCTCAAATTCTAAAAGTGCTTATCATTAAAAACTTAAAAGAGCAAAGTTGTAAAGGAAGCTAGGGAGAACAACTTTAACAAAAACACTATGGTCTGAAACTCAAAGATAAGCTCTAAAAGACATGCCAACTTTCGATTTAAAGACCGCGGGTGATCATCGAAAGCTCCAACTCAATGAACTTAGCGAGCTTCGTGATCAAGCTTATGAGAATTCGCTAATCTACAAGGAGAAGGACAAAGGAATATCACGATTCCCAGATCAGACGAATCTTCAATGTTGTGATCAAGTCTTGCTTTATCAACTCCGATTAAAGATCTTTCCAGAAAGCTCAAATCCCGATGTGTCCGGACTTTCACATTCACCAAGTTTATCTTTATGGCACTACCAAGTTGTCTCATGCCGATGGTTCTAATTTTCAAGTCAATTTGCCACGTCTCTAAGATTAATATGGAGGGGGATACACCACCATGTATCCCCGGGGACCTCCTGACTTTCCCTGCAAGGACAACTAATATCTCAGGGATCGAGTCGAGCTTGCGACTCGGTGAACAAAAACAAGCCGCTTTGTGGGAGTTCACCCCATGCCTATCCTTTTTCTATCTTCTTTCTATTTTCTTAAAATAATGTGTGGTGTTGTGTTGAGAGAGGCTTGTACTCTTTCCGATTTCTCGATGTTTGTTGCTTGTTTGTTGTGATTTTGTAGGATCAAACCAACAATTTCTGAAGCCTCTCGTGTCCGGTGTTGTTTCCCGTTCTACTCGAGCTTCTCATCCTTTGTGTGAAATTAGTTTGGGGAGATCCGATATCCTTTCATCATTATCGATTCACGTTTATCTTTGCATAATTCATAAACGGCTTAGATTTTCGTAGAGACCCGACTTTAAACATTGAGGACAATGTTTCATTTTAGTTTGGGGAAGGGAATCTATCGATTTGATGTTACTTGCTTATTGTTTTGTTCTCACGTACCCGTTTTCCCACAAAAATAGCAAAAATTTTAAATTTTTAGTCACAAATATAGTTTAAATAAAAAAATAATAAATAATAAATAAGTGTTAAGACACGAATGTAGGTTTTTCGTTGGTAAGAATAAGAAGTAATTTTTGACCCGATCGTACGTGTAGAGTTCTAGCTTTCTCCCTTAACAATTAATGATGATAGTTTGTGCTAGTCTCATGTAGACTTTAAACATGCTAGACTTGAATCATTAGTAAATGAAAACTTGTGCTAATCTCAAGTAGATTTTAAATATGCCGAGTTGGATTTTATATTAGGTAAGTGTTAGCGAATTCTTTCTGAGAGATTGTAAATTGCGGAAGAATATGAAATGATTGTATTTTATAAGTCTATGATATTAAAGTAGAATAGTTGGTTTTCTTTCAAGCTCATAAGTGTTAATTGTGGCTTTTTCTCCCATTAGCTTGTTTCACCGTTATATAAATGCTTAATAAATAGAGTTGTGAGGTTTTTTGGTTAATAATTAGTTAATAGAAGTTTTCTTTAGTTCCTTTGTGATTAGGATGAGTACACATCAAGAATACTTAATTTGTCATACTATATGTATCATTAATAAATATTTTACTTATTCCTTATAGAGCTTAGGGGTATATGGGATATAGTAGAATTCAATAATATTCCGCGGACTGATAAAGGTTTGCTGTATCTTGACGGCTCACGAACGATGTTAAGCTTTCTAAAGGTCGAGAAGTTTGTCGAAGTTCGAAATATGTTTGCTTAAATTTGTCGGAGGCGTGGCCGATGTTGTAGCCTTCTAAAGGATTGAGGTTAATAATTTTGCTTAATTTTGTCTTATTTTGTGCCTTAAAGAAGCCTCTAAGGGTATTTGTGCAAATAAGATTGGTCATTTCATGTTTAAGAGCTCTTAGGGTATTATGACACGAATGGGTATTGCATTAGCTTAAGTAGCTTAATAAAGCTCAATTTTGGTTGCTCGATGTGGATTAAATCTTGATGACATTTGATCTTTTGAAATAAGGGCGCTAGAGAAGAAAGTCATTCATGGGACAAGTGAACCAACGATGTCTTGGCTAAGGAGGTTTTTGTTTGCTTTGAGATGTGATCTTGCTAAGTAAAGCTTGGTCGGATTTCATCTATCTAAATATGTGGATTTAATGGTTTAAATTAATTTGAACACACACACCTAAATATATGATTTATGTCGGGAAGAGGAATTCACAAGTTGTAATTATAAGTAGTCTTAGCATCTTAGTTCGTAATTAGCAGTGATCTTATTTTTAAGCTTAGCATGGGAAAAGTGAAAAATCGGGGATGATGAAGTTATCTTTTAGACACTTAATTGTGCTTTTTGTTCTATGATCCTAAAAGTTACCAATGAGGTAATGAAAACAATACATTATGTCAACACAAATAAATTGTAGTTAGGTAGATAATTATCAAGAAAAATCATAAAAAGAAAAAAATCTTTGAAAATGGGAAATCGGGTGTTTTATAACTTGTGATCTCTTAACTCTCTCAACAAAAATCTTTGCTACTTTTCAAAGGTTTAGTTTGGGGAAGTTTCGAGGTATTTGGTTATAAGGCATGTGATATTGCGTGAGGACACACAATCGTTTAGTTTGGGGAATTTTGATAAGTGTAAAATACACATATCCGTTTGTACCTAAAATAACCCAATTAAACCCAAAACAGACCAAAAATGGCAAAAATATGCTTGTATTTGAGTTTTGTGTGTGCAGGTACGGATATATCAAAAATCAAGAAAACAGTCAAAAACGGGCAAGCACGGACACGAGAATCAGAAGAGTACAAAAAGAAGCCAAAGAATCAAAGCCGAAGCCAGAAAAGTCAAGCCTCAGTCAAATCCAGTCAAAATGGTCAAACATTGGTCAACAAAAGTCAACCAATAAAAGACAAAACCCAAAAACATTCCATTTTCACCCTCCAAGTTTCACCAAAGTCCAAAAATAGCCCCTCACCTGTTATTGGGAATTAAAAACCTTAATGGGCCTGAAAAACCTAAAAATCCTATACCCGGATCCAAGCCCATAACCATAAGCCCAAAACCTAGTCCATTAACCTTATACGAAACCACAAGGGCAGTTTTGCAATTTCCAAAACATTAGTTATAACTAGAAAGGGAGAAAATAAAGAGAAGGACTAGAAGTGACAATGGGCCAAAGTTAAAACCGAATTTACTCGTTCAGTTATAAACCTGGCGCCAAGATCCTTTTTACTATTCATCATCACTTTCATTTCTCTAGCTAAGGTAAAACAAGGGGCAAATGGAAATCAAAGGGTGTGTTAGTCAATTCAAAAGCTCCTTAACACAAATGAAGGGTCAAATTAGTCTTTATCAAAGGATTACTTAACCTCATTCAAGCATAAGGGCACGTCATCAATGGAGAAGCACACAAGAGGCGTGGGTTTTGCACTAATCTCACTCAGAGAACAAAAACAAGCTGTCATAATCAAAGAATGACAGCTTGGCAATCCTCAAGTGTCCACAAATGATCTAACAGCTCAAATTAGAGATAAAAGATGAAAGAAGAATCAAGGGTGCGGATTGAAGGCTAGAAGATGGATTCAGGAGGCCTAGAAGCTTCACTAGGGTGCTATAAATAGCCCCCTCATCACACACACACACGATGTTCATGATCTTTTTTTCCTTTTCTAGTTTTTAGCCTAATATAGTTTTTCAAGCTTAATGTATTTTTTAAATTCAGTTGTAATTTCTCTTTAAGGAATGTAATTCAGTTTTAATTAATGAAATTTAGTCTAATTTAGTTATAAGCTCTCTTTTCTCTTAATTCATAAGATCTCTAAAATAGCCAAATTTTCTTAATAAGCTCTTTCAGTCTATAAGCTGAAATAGAGCTTAATCAATTCAAAAATAATCCTATCTAAACCTTAAAACAGTTTAACTTACATTTATCATGGACTTTATTGGATTTGAGCTTATTTGGAAGAGAGATCAATCCTGGAAGGATCTCTATGGACTTAACTCCTAGCTTATTAATAAGCTAGGAGAGCTTGAAGTTGCCCTTTTGGGACCTCTTGTTTAGCTAAAGGAATAAGTAAGTCTCTCTTTATTTTCCTTGCTTTTTAGCTTAGATAGTTTTTTATTGCTTTATATCCTAGATCTGCTTATTTGCTTATTAAGTTAGCTTATTAGTGCTTATTTGTGGATCATATAGCTTAATAGTCCTAATTGTTCATCTGTTTTTGATTTTCTTAGTCTAGATCATAGTTCTTATATAATTTGTCATATAAGTCTTAAAAAACCAAAAATAGTAGAAGATTAGCTTTATCTTAGATTATAGCTTAATAAAATTGTTAATTCATGTTAAATAAGTTAGTTTTAAGCTATTAAGCATCTGGGTAATAAGTTTTCATCATTAGATTTCATTTTAAAAGCTTTTCTCAAAACTTTCAGTTCTGAAAGGGGTGTTTGGTTTAAGCTTATTTGACCTGAAAAAGTCAAATCTACTTGGTAAATTTTCTCTAAAAAGCTGAGTTTTCATTTAATAACAAGTTTTAAAAAGATTTTCAAAGTTAGTTGGTTATTTTA
Source organism: Tanacetum coccineum (assembly GCA_026074375.1). Lineage (NCBI taxonomy): Eukaryota > Viridiplantae > Streptophyta > Magnoliopsida > Asterales > Asteraceae > Tanacetum > Tanacetum coccineum. Next base: position 75,278 of record BQNB010010957.1, read on the forward strand.
GAGAAGTTATGGCTTATTAAGAATCTCCCAGCACCAGGGCAATTTTTCTTATACCTTAAGCTTGTGAAAATTTGATCTAAGCCCTCCAAGGCTTAGATCTTGCTTGCATTTTATTTTTGCACTCAATTGGAGTGTGTCTTAGTGCAGGATCACCCCATAGGTAACCTGCACTATTATTTTGCACTTGTGCAAAGTGCATCAGCAGGAACCAAGCTATTCCTGCTGTCACTTTTGAATTTAATTTTAGCTAAGTAAAAGTAGGTCTTAGGTCCTTTAATTCAAGTAGGATAAAGTCTAGGTATAGCTTATTATAGATTAAGTCTTAATTTGCATTTTCTAGCTTATTTACCTAGCTTAATTCAGCTGTCAAAGTCACTAAAAAACCTGAAAACACCAAAAACAGTAGGTTAAATATTTAGTTTCTAAAAATATGAATTCTAGCTTAAGGTAGTTGATTTTATTGCTTAAATAGATAGTTAATAAGTTGATTTTTAAGTTCTCTGAAGCTTATAGTCTAGTTTAGCTTTTTGAGCTTTTTAGCTTAATTTGATTTTGTGCAATTTAGCTTAATTCCTGAGTTAGCCATTTTCATAATCATTTTCAACAGCTTAAAAGTGTTTCCAGCTTTTGTTTCTTTTCTCAATTAGTTTAAGCACATCTTAGGGAGTTTAGAACAGCTTTTAGATTTTACTTTAAGCTTATTTTGAGCTTTTTACAGCTTATTTAGCAAAAACCAAGGATAAGCCCTTGTTTCTGTAAACAGCTTAATAATAAGCTGTTTAAGAGCTTATTAGTGGGTTTCAGACCATAGTGCTTTTGTTCAAGCTGTTCTTGCCAGCTTATTCTCCGACTTTGCTCTTTTAAGTTTTTCCTAAAAAGCACTTTTTATATCTCAACTTATTTCTAGGCTTTAAGGGACTTGGGGCAAGCTTGGCCTCAGGGTAGGTTTTGTAATTTTGATATTTTCTTGTTAACTCAGTTAGTTCCCCGTTTGACTCTTTGTTTTCACTATTAGTCCTTTAAGGTTTTTCATAGTTAGTCCTCAGTTAGTTATAGTTAGTTAGTTTTTAATTTTTAATTAATAATTAGGTTAAATTTTTAATAAGTTTAAAGTTTTATAAAAAGTAAAAAATTAGGGCTTTTATTTTTATAAAAATTTTGCACATTTTCTTTATTTAGTGAAATTTTTATAAAATTTTTAGGATTTTATTTTTAATAGTTTTATTATTTTTATAGTTTTTAAATTAGTTTAAATTTTAGAATAATCATATCTTTTAATCTAAAAGGCCAAAAATAGTAATTCTTTTTTCTAAAATTTTCTTTTTACTTATTTTTACTAGGAAAAATATAATTTCAACTATTTTCTATTTTTTTATTTTAGGTTTTAATTAGAATTAAATAGTTTTTTTTAAATTGATAAAAAAAATTAAAAAATAAGCTAAAAAAATATTTTTATTTTTCTTAAAATTTTCTTTTATCCTAATTTAGGTGTAGAAAATTAATTTGCAATCTTAGGGTTTAATTTTAGTCTATTTGCTTAATCGTCGTGTTTTATTTGTTTCCCGTATTTGTTTAATTGTTAATTGCCTTTAATTGTTCAATTTTAATTGTTGCTTTTTATTTAGTAGTCATAGATATCAAAATCATCTATTTTCTTATTCAAATCATAATCCAAGCTTAAACGAGGTTTCAATTTCACTAGTCGTTGGGGAAACGACCCGGGTGATCATATTTACCCGGTTAAATATACGTATTATATATTATATTATATATATTTTTAAGAGTGAATTTTCCTTAGGGAATTTTCTTAATTGCTCTTAAGGTTATATTATATATATATATATTTTGGGTATATAAAATTGCTATCAGAATCTTACTTGATTTGCTGTGTGGAGTCTTCCTGCTATATGACTACAATTTCCAAGATTTATCTATCATCATACTCATTATTGTTTTCAAACATTTTTATGCTTCCGCTACAATTTACTTATGCTTCTGCAACTCTTTTAATTATGCTATGAAATGATGTAAGACTTATTTATATTTCAAATCAATGTAATGAGTGTGAATGTCTTTTCAAAATGCCCTATTATAGGTCGTTCCCTTGATCTTGTGTGATGTATATTATGACGTCACACCCTCGGACAATTATTCCGACTAGACCCGATTTGGGGTTGTGACATATTGGTATTTAGAGCCAAGGTTATAAAGAACCAGGTAGTATATATTAGGTCTGGTCTATAACCAGTATGTGATCCTACGCGTTTTTACTTGCTTACGTGTATAATTACTAGCGATATATATATATATAAGTATTGGTTATAGTATATTACCATAATTACACATACATTTTATTTTGCCATATCATATTTTACATTATGGTTATTTTATTCACCAAACGCATCCTGATTTGTTCATATATAGAGATATATATAACCTTTTGCTTGTGCATAGTATGGCATCTCCAGTTATTACTATTTCTTTTGACGCATCAGAGGAGAGTGTGGGATCTGTTGTTTTGCAAGTTATTCTTTTCGGCACTATTCCTACATAGATCTCTATTATTCCATATATACCTATTGATCTACCTACAGCACCAGAGTTACCTACGGTTTAACCTTTCTTATGTTCGGATGACTCTGAGTCAGACCGTGAGTCCAAGCCAACTGATGAGTTACCTGAGAGACGCGTATCACTTAGACTTTATGATGATGTGGTTTCTAGGTAGAGAGACAGGGTTAGATTTCATCCATCTTTGCCATCAGGATCATCATCACCCGATACTACTATTCCATCTAAAAGATTCCAGTTGCCCCTATTCCGTCAGCACCGTCTACAAAGATTGCTATTGCATCACCTGCTTGTGACACACTTACTCTAGTCATTACCACTTCATCGGCCGTCTATAGTCGTATACGGACGACCGTAAGGAAGAGTACATTAGAGTTATGACCAATGATGACACCAGCACATAGTGCGGCTCTTTGTAAGGCCTGTCAGGCAGCACTTTCATCTGAGTCGTCTTCCATTAGTTCTTCGTCTGGTACTTCATCTGGTTCTTCATCGAAGACATCATCACATACTTTAAAGAGTTATTTTACTACTTCTCTACGGGGTACACAGATTTTACCAGAGAATCATTCATGTCATTCTTCTAAGGTCGTTCGCTCTCCATCTGGGCCATTGACCGGTAGGAGGTTGTAGTTATTTGCTTATTCTTGTGCTTATTTGATTATCTTTTGGCTTATCAAACTATTATCGGACTTATTAAAGTCTTATCATCTACGTTCGGGCTTATTGGGCTGAAAAGCCCAATAAGGACCCATTAATATTCGGCTTATGTGTTTAAGGGATTATAACTTATTTTTGTAATTTATAGGTTAGTTATATACGTAACATAATGGTATCTTAATTGTTGCAAATTACGAATAGTCGTTAGATTTAATAAAAACATAAGTGAAAGTGGTAATTTGGCGCTTGTCGAGAAAGTGGGTATTGAAAGGAAAGTGTTTTTGAATAAAGTCTGTGGCTTTGAAAAATGTATATAAACGAACGGGTCATGCCAAATTTTTTGTAAAAACTATACACTTAGAAAATATTTAGAAAACGTATTTTATTATAGCCCGACTAAAAGACGAATATTATATTTTGTAAAATATAAAACATCTACTAATCAATACGTGAATTAAAAACATGAAAACTTCTATATCAAAAACATCTTGATTATTTAATATGGGGAAATCGAGTGCGTTGCCAAAATATATTCGTTCTTATTTATTATTCTTATATTGTATATATATATATATATATATATATATATACCTAGTATTGCGAAGTATTTATATCGAGTCAAACCGTTACAACCATAACACAATCAATAATGCTACATTTCTTACGAAACAATAATACAAATACTTTTGAAAAACCCTTATGCATTATCATGCTTTCCCATGATATTATTCCTAAATCAAAACCTTTATTATTTAGGTCGTGACTGAGTACTGTCGTGCTATACCGTGTGATCATTCTTCTAGTTTTCCACTACTTCACTTCACCAATTAAGGTGAGTTTGTAGCCCCGCGTTTTACCGTTTTACATTACCACTTTTGGGGTGGAAGCATTTCTTGTTTTTAAACCTTGGACATAATTTTTCTTGAATTACTTTTACTTGTTTACATGTTGCCTAAGTAGCGATAACCCACGATTGATATCCCCGTTTGGGTAAGTAGCGATTACGGGTTCGAGAGACGAAATAACGAATGTATACCATGTCGGAATGCGGATGTTTCGGGTTGAACATCCACCTGGGCACTTACTATCATATTATGTCTGAAATTGATTGGCATACAAACTGTTGTAGCCTCGGTGTCATGAGCTTAGTGCAACGTAAATGCTTTTGTGATTGTTGTATGTGTTACAATAGTCATGCGTTTTAAACGTTGTGATCCATACTTATGATATAACCAAACCTACGAATTAACCAACTTTTTGTTGACATTTTTAAGCATGTTTTCAGGTGCTTGACTTTGGACTCTTATTTGATTTGTTGTGTGGAGTCTTCTAGCTATATGACTACACTTTCCAAGATTTATATATTGTCATACTCATTGTTGTTTTCAAACATTTTTATGCTTCCGCTACAATTTACTTATGCTTCCGTAACTCTTTTAATTATGCTATAAAATGATGTAATACTTATTTATATTTCAAATCAATATAATGAGTATGAATGTCTTTTCAAAATGCCCTATTAGAGGTCATTCCCTTTATCTTGTGTGATGTATATTATGATATCACGCCCTCAGACACTTATTCCGACTAGACCGGTTTGGGGGTGTGACAGATTGGTATCCAGAGCTAAGGTTATAGAGAACCAAGTAGTATATACTAGGTCTGGTCTATGACCAATATGTGATCCTACATATTTTTACTTGCTTGCGTATATAACTATTAGCTATATATATATATATATATATAAGTATTGGTTATAGTATATTACCATAATTACCTTTACATTTCAGTTTGCCATATCATATTTTACATTACGGTTATTTTATTCACCATACGCATCCTGCATGGTTAATATAAAGAGATTTGCATAAACTTTTGCTTATGCAGAGTATGGCAGCTCCAGTTATTACTATTTTTCCTGCGCATCAAAGGAGAGAATAGGATTTATTGTTTCGCGAGTTATTATTTTCAGCACTATTCCTACAGAGATCCCTATTTTTCAAGATATACATATTGATCTACCTACAGCACCAGAGTTACCTGCGGTTTTACCTTTCTTATGTTCGGATAAATCTGAGTCGGACCCTGAGTTCGAGCTAGCTAATAAGTTACCTGAGAGACACGTATCACTTAAACTTTATGATGATGTGGTTTCTAGGTGGAGAGACAAGGTTAGATTTCATCCATCTTCGCCATTAGGATCATCATCACCCGATACTACTATTCCATCTGTAGATATTCTAGTTACCCCTATTTCACCAGCATCGTCTACAGAGATTGCTACTGTATCACCTGCTTGTGACACACTCACTCCAGTCATTACCGCTTCACCGGCCGTCCGTAGTCGTATACTGATGAGGTGTCATTTTATACACTATTTCAGGGTCATTTAACTCCCTAAATCATGCAAATATGCCCAGATTATGTGCTTAATCGTTTGCTTTCAGGTTTTTAGCACTTGGATGGCATTGGGAGGAAATACACGTGACTTGAGCTCATTTGGAGAAGAAACAGACAAGACTACGACTCTACACCAAGAACCATGAAGAATTATTCATTTAGAGCCTAGAGACGGCGTCGCAACCATAAAGCGACGGCGTCATGACATTCATGGTAACGGCGTCAGAGATTCAACGACGGTGTCAGGACATGACCGACTTAAAGTGGATCTAGAACCATCTACGTAGCGACGGCATCAGGAGTACAAAGCGACGCCGTCGTAGCGATATCTTTATAAATATAAAACTGATTTTAGGGTTTTAAGTGTGTACCTTTGTATAACTTTAGGGAGACGAACCCTAGCCTTTGTAGCAGCTTCATAGGTCATTTTTAAGGCCTCAAAACCCTATTGTACTACCTTGGATCCATGTTTTTATTCAAGTAAGGTTATTTATCATCCATCATTCAATATGTCTATGTGTTGTGTGATTGATTTATCTTCTTGCTTTCATTATAACATGCGAGGCTAAACCCTCCTTTGTATTTGCTTATGATTGCATGTAAGTCGGATTGTAGATCATATTGTTGTTGCTTCTTGTTGATGAATGTGCACGTTAGGCTTTAGAAAACCAGCTTTTGTTTGTATCGTAGTAGACACGTCTAGGGAAACGCGAGTGCGTAGAAAGGATACCATCGGGTAACAGTCTTCATACTACCTTACCCTCTTATATGGTTGATCCCTCTTAAGATATTTCACAAGCATTTAATATACTCTTAGAGGCCTTGTAATAGTCTTCATACTACCTTACTTATGCGTTTCCTTAACGAAATATTAAATAGATGGCGGGTTCGTGTAATTCGTTCATGACCTAGGAAACACTTACAAATCATCACAAGTGTGACAAGGCAATAGGATTAGGAGAAGCAATCTGATAAGTAATGCATGATTAAGTGAATACATTTAATTATCATAAAGTTATCGCCAATAGATTATATATTAGTTAGTTTAGTTATTAGTTAAGCAAACCAACCTCTCAAACCATAGATTTACATGCTTTCATAAAATATAAAAACACAAAAATAATCTTCTCTCAACCTCTAGAATTTTGTAGACCATGATCAAGTCTTCCCAACCGATTCCCATAGAAAATGATAACAACCCCCTAGTGTTGCCTATACTACTACTACAACGGTTAGGTTCTCTGCCTATGGAGTGGTAAAACTTTATGTAGAAGTCCTACGACGACCTCACATCAAGTTTTTGGTGCCGCTACATGGGGAATAGTTAGGTTTTAATCATAGTTTAACTTAGTTCTACTCGCTTGAATCCTTTCAAGTGAGATTTTAATTCCACCCATTAGCTTTCTCGTAGTCTATCTTTTCTTCGTGATATCTATTTTGTAAATCTATCACCATCACATGTAGCACCGTTATAAGGTTAACAAAACCCCTCGACGAACCCAAAATAGAATTCCGAAGGCTTAGGAGAGCCGCCTGGCATCTACAGCAGAACGAATATTTAGCTATAGCTGGAAGAAACCTCTTTAATGATAAAGCATCCTCCTCCAACAACACTGGAGCCAAACTGCCAATGTCACACCCCACCAAGGCGGAACCGCGAGGTGTAACATATTAATAAACATCACACAAGATGATAGATAAAACAC
>BQNB010010958.1:0-61824 GCA_026074375.1 Tanacetum coccineum
TCTGGAGCCTGAAAGTAGATCAACACCTTCTAAATTCCGAATAAAGCAAGTGTTTTTCCTAAAAGCAACTTCAAGATCCGTGTCGCAAAATTGTCAAACAGAAAATAAGTTATGTACAAGCCCATCAACATAGTACACTCTTGAGATAATTACGTTCCCTAGTTCATAGACACCATACCCCCATTATCTTTGCAACTTGGTCATTTTTGAATCATATAGTTCCCAAAAATTTACTAACGAAGTTCATGAGCTGAGAGCGATTCCCTGTCATATGTTTTCAGCATCCGGAGTCCAGATACCAGAGAACAATCTGGACAACCTGTCATTGACAAGAGAAGAAGGCGATGGAACATCTGTAGTATTGGATCCCCACAAATGATTGGGTTCCAAGTTGTTAGCAATATTAGATTCTACAATCTTAGCCTTTTTACTCAAACCTACTGATTTTATTTGTTTGGATCTCCTACTATAGAATTTAATCTCTGTTTTTGATGTTTCAACTGAATTAGAAGTAGTTTCCTTAAGATGCAATATTTTCTTGGGAGTGATCATAGTTAAAGGGCACGAGTTACCAACTATAGTGAAAAGTATTCCTGTTGGTTTCCACTTATGTCCTACTTCAGTGAACACTTTACCCGTAGGTTTCCAAATATTATGATGTTGGCTTTTCTTAGCAGACCTAGATTTAGAGCGCACATTCACAACATTCACAAAATCAAGGAAACATACATCATGATTTGCATTAAACATACATTGCTTACATTTAACACAAATTAACTGAGAATTCGCATTTAACATAGTATGCTTAACATTAACATCACAAATAGGTTCTTTAACACGATTCTTTTTATTCACTTTCCTAGGTTGGGCTTCTACGTTATTCTTGCTGTTGCTACTTGGTTTTTATGAGATCCTATCATTCTTTTTATTGCATGTAGGCTGTGATCTGCAAGTACTAGTAGAACATATCAATCCTGTAGAAGACAACACAGGTGTGTTAGAATCAGATGTTTTGGATGACTCTACCTGTTTATGAATGTTGCTCGAGGATGTGAGAGGTTCTGAAAACCTAACTTTCTTGACTTTGTTCATAGGTGTGATAACTACTAATTTCTCACTAGGTTTTATGAAACTAGGGCATGTCTGAGAAACATAGACTAAAACTTCCTGAACGTATTTTGTGAACTTGCAAGCAGAGTCTAATAGTGGTTCACTAGGATTCTATTTTCTAGCCCGTTCTATAAGTCCACGTATGGTGTCAGTATTTTCTGTAGTCTTTTTCAGATAATCCTCATAGGCATCCCTATTGTTCTTAAGTCTATGAGAAAGAGGTTTTATATCTAACTTAAACATTCTTGGAGCAATAGTGGTGGCATTAGTTATTGTGGTGGCATTATCAAGCACATGTTTACCTTTTAGTCTTCTTAATTCGCTTTGTAATGCAGTTGTCACAAAAACCTTTTCTTGAATATGACCTTTTAAATCCGCATTTTCCAAAGATTTAGAGTTCAATTGAGCAATCAAAGAGTCACAGTGTTCTTTAGAAAGAGCACGTGTCTTTTTAATCGAGTCAAATTGATCTTTCTAAATCTTTTTCAAATGCTCAATTTCTTTATGCAAACGCTCATTTTTAGAAAGTAATTTGGCCACACTATGCTCTAATTCAATGTTTTTTGTCTCAATTTCATCCATTTCATGTTTGACTTTCTCTTCCTTGTCGTTTTATCTCATTTATTTGATATGTTCCTTCAACTTTCAAATTGTAGTGTCTTTAGCTTGTAGCTGAGCTTTCAAATCATTATTTTCAAAATATTCCAGAATTTCAAGAGCATTTTGATTATTACTTAATGAATCATTTTGAAAAATTTCTTGATTAAGATGCATTGTTAACTCAAGAGAAATGCAATGTTTTTCAAGTTGTGAGTAATTTTTTGAAAGATCATTATACGCATTTTGTGATTTCAAAAGCTCAACATCAAGATCCAAACACTTCACATAAGATTCACTACTTTGAATTTCCACATTCACATTAGCAAAAACAATAGTAGTATTCATCACACACATCATAACATCTTGAGACATGATTTTTTGTAAGAGTCGATCATTTTCAAGAAAAAGTTATTTCTTATGAATTTCAAAACACTGTTTGTCTATAAAATACTGTTGAACAGCAGCTTCCATCTGGTTAAAAACTGTTTGTACTTCCGTTACCTCATTTAAAAGATCTTTGTCAAAAACATTGAATATGTATTTTAAGGTCTTTAAAAATGGAATAATTTCTTTTAGAAAAACAGCTTTAGTGTGTTCAAACCTCCATTCCCCTTCTGTTATAGCATCAAGTGTAATTCGCTTTTTCCCACAGTGTCAATTGCCAAGATTGTACTTTAAAGCTTTTTAAGGCTTTGTATTAACCAGGCTTACTTAGGGAAGTTATTAGGAGCCTCAATTTTGACAGGTGATGAAGCAGATTGGTTAGTATTAGGGTGTGAAGTTTGTGACTAGAAAGCTTGTTTATCAGACAATTCTTGTTGTGGAACAAAACGTTTACCAAAATCTTCAGATAATCGATTTAACTCAACATAACTAATTGGAGTTGTATTAACTTTCTTTTCTTTTAACATTAGGTCGTTTTGTTTGGCAAGCATTTTTGATCGACTTACTTCTTCCAAAATCAATGTCTCTTCATCATCAATCACAAGAATAACAACATGTTGACTAGATATAACACTACCATCATACAAGGTCGGCTTAATCCGCTGAGCTTTCTTGAGATAAAACAGATTTTGATAACCAAGAGCTTGTTTGTGAGTGTCATCATAAAAAAACTTGTGGTTTTGTTAACATGTGTACTGTTTGAGCAGATTGACCCACATTGTAAACAATATTATCCAGTTCCTTAATATTCTTTTCTAAATCAATTTCTTTGTCCATATTTACTTTCCTTTTCTTTGGATTTATTTTTTATAGCAGTGAATGTTTGCAATAAAGATTCCTTTTCTTTGATTTGATTAGAATGATTTGTTCAAGTGAGTCAATTTACTGCTTAAGTGCAAGCTTTTCCTTAATCATATCATCCATTTAAGAATCAATCATTTTTTCACGTGTGCTTAAATCAATATTAAGACGTTGTTCAAAAGTTTTGACTCATATCTCTCAAGCTCAGTGGTTAAGGATTCGTTATTCTTTTCTTGATTAGCCTTTTCCTAATTATATACATGATTAATCGTTTGTTCTGACATTTGTTCAATCACAGATAAAAATTGAATCTTGTTGTGCATACACATTATTGTCTTGAACATTTGCATGTTGTGTTTCTTGCAAATATTGAGAGTACATAATAATATTGCTATCACTCGTTATCTCATTATCTATAAAATCAACAACAGGTGTCTGTTCAAAACACTGCATTGCATGCACACTTTGATTATCCATATCAGTATGATTGGGTTTAAAATAATGTACCTCTGAGAATGTCTGAACCATAATTGGAAAGATTAGCCATCAGAACCGCCTTTGCATTAGAGACATCATCACAGTCAGAATCATAAGCATCAAGATCCTTAGTCTGGAAAGCAGCAGTGTTTGGAATGGTTGTCTGAGCAGCTTGACCGTCTAGAATGCCTGAATCTGTAAGAAATGCTAGTTGTTCTTCATCCAAAATCTGTCCAGCTACTTGTGCTTCAGCTAACATTGCTTCAGCTAACATAGCTATTACCATCATAACTTTGTTCTTGCCTCCCTTGAACTTGTTGCGCAGTAACCCTGCCATCTTGAATAGTGGCTTGGTTTCTCAGATTAGAGGAAGTTCTAAGTTGATTGTTGGCTGAAGGGAACCTTGAAGAGGCAACAACTATGAGAAAATCTATTGCCTTATTAAGATCTGCAATTGGATCATCTCCTTGATTAAACACAGGAACAACAAGACCTGAGTCCATTTGAGGGAACTCAGTCAATGGTTGTGATAAGGATTGAGGTATGTTGTAAGCAATTGGTGGAACAGATGAGGTTTAATGAGACTGATATTGTTGTGATGGTGGAACGGATGAATGACTGATTTATGGTTGTAATGGATAAGGTGGTGGATACATTGGTGAGTATGATTGAGGAGAGTGAACTTGTGGAATCATGGTATTTGTTTGTTAAGGAAACTGTGTGGTATTATATTGAGAGTGATAGTTGTTAAGTTGAGAAGGTGACTGATTGTAGTTAGCAATAAATGCAAGAGGATCTTGGTATCGTTCACGCATCAAGCGAGTTTCATTTGCATGTGCCTCATGTTATTCGAGATATGAGTATAATTAATCATAGTTTGTAGTATGCAAATCTCTAGCCAACTTCACATCCATCACAAACTTGCTCTATTCTGGTGGAAGACTGTTCAGAAACTTTGTATTCACTTAGACTTGTCTCAACAACATATTGATAACATTTATGTTATTGATTAGTTAAGAAAATATCCAATAGTACTGATACAGTGTTCACCCTTGACAAATGAAAACTTATCATACTCGTCATACAATTGACATTCCTTCTCTTGTAATGACAATTTCGTGCCTTGCATAAGAAGCTTAACTTTATCCCATATCTCTTTGGCAACTTTGTGATGATTCACTATGGCATACACATCCGGTGGAAGACCTTGAAGAACGATGTTAGTAGCTTTTAGATCACAATCAGCTTGGAGTTTCTCCGCAACAAAAATTTCTTCATACTTCTTTGTCCTAGTAGTGCCATCCTCTTCAACAACAGTTGGCCAAACAAGTGGACCATTTAGAAGTAAGCTAAGAATCATTCTCCTGTTCTCCCGATTATCTATATATAATTCCATACGACTCTCCCACGAGTCATACAAAGATTTTTCCAACATGGGAGGACGGTTGTCGGCATTGGAAATTATCATAAATTCTGCTAATGTTGCCATTTTGAATTGATTGATTGAATGAGAAAAGATAACCTTTTGATCGTTCAATGATTAAAGGTTTTTGTGTTAAAATGATGTTTGTTTTAAGTGAATGAGCCTTAAGATTACACGAGATTTTACAATTCTTGATAAAACTGAGAAAATAATTGAATACTTCACGGGATTTTACAAATCACAGAAAAACCGTATAAACTTCCAAGGCAATATGGTATAAATCTCCTAAGGTAAGTGTATAAATCACCAAAACGAGGGTCAAAATTGTAAGAGTGATGGACTTGGGTTAAGAGAGGAGGAGGAGGCCTGTAGCTGGGGGTCAGCAGCAGGCAGCTCCAGTTGTAGGGACAGTTGTGAGCGCGCCTTTAGGACTTGGGTATGAAGCGTTGAGGCGCCGAGAGTTAGCATTAGAGGAGGATCATGTATACAGTACGTTTGAGTTCGTACAGGGTTCTAGATCTGCACCAGAGTCCGAGAGACCAGAGAGGGTGTCGGCATCTAGACAACCCACACTCACCACATGGACAGACCCGGAGGACGGTATGGTTTATATTGATGTTCCTGCTTACCCACCACCAGCACCACCCGTTCAGACACCACCTTCACCTGAGTGGACGTCTAGTTTACTTCCAATTTCTCCATCACCTTCTATTGTACCTTCACCTATTTCATCACCCATGATACTGCTGGATGTAGCGCACTCCAGTAGCTACACCCGCTACGGCTGAGACTGAGGGATTTTTGACTGAGCTGGGAGCTCAAGTCGAGATGCAGAGGGGATTGATTCGTGATCATGCGGTATGATTAGAGGAGCTACCGCCTGCTTTATTTGAAAGGTATGATAGGGACATAAGAGAGTTATTTACTAGGTCAGGGGTGGTTAGAGATGAGATTTTCTCCTATAGATATAAGTTTAGGAGTCCGAAGTATGAGCAGGAGAGGGTGGCAATGACTTTTGGAGCCTTATGGAGACCAGATTTAGACCATGAGTCATAGGCAGGGTCAGACAAATGCATAGAGAGCTACTTGTGCATGGCCACTAAGTGATACACATGGTGAGAGAACCAGGAGTTGTTGGGTTACAGCTGCTGAGGAGAGACAAGCGCGTTATATGTTGGCTAAGAATATTGCAACAGAGGGAGGGTAGGAGCCTTGAGGAGATTGTGTAGGATATATAAAGGTTTGGATTAGAAATTAGATGAATAACCCATAAACCGGGTAGCATCGGTTAGTGTCGATATTTATGGACTAATAAAATGTTCATTATGTATTGGTATAGTTATGACAAATCCTTACTACCAAAGGTATTTGTATTAGAAAATCGATTCGTTATAGTGAAGGAAATTTTGTTATTATATTTAGGATAGCAGTATTTTTGTGTTAAAATGTTAAAAGCATGAGAGTGCAGTTTTTCTGTTGTCAGGATGCCTAACGATTGTCGTCATCGTGAAGAGGCGGATACCCCTTCCTTATTAGGATTGGCGTACGAATGTAGTTATATGTCGTAAGCCTAAAAATATTCGCGTTGAACGATTTTTTTAACCATCTTTTAGAAGAATCTAAGAGAAAGTTGGCTAGACCATTGAATGGTCACGGCGAGTATAGGAAAGAGTGTGGTGACACTTGGGGAACCTGATCATACTTTGGTTATTGTGTAAGCTATTTGAGATGTTCTTGACCACTAAGTGATGTGAGATAATAAAATACTCGTAAGTAGGAATGATTTAGAAAATTTAGTAAAATAAGTAGAGGATACAGACATGAACGGCCTTCCTATAAAGTATAGCCAAGATTGTATACCAAGGTAAGGCTTACTTGGGGATTTTGAGTGAGTAAGTGTTTGGTACAAGTAAGTCTGAGTCGAAATGTGTATAGACATAAACCTGTAGGTTATCTAGTTGGTTGAACAACCAAAAAGATTAGCGAATGCCAATTTGTATAGAATAGTCGTCACGTCAGAGACTGGATCGTTATCCTGACTCCCACGGAGACATGTAACCAAAGTGTGAGTAAAATTTGAAATCTAAGAGAAAGTGATAGAGGCTATCGTGATTTTGTGATCGGAAATGGATTGACCATCGAGAAAGTAAAGGATTTGGCTGTGGAAAGACTTTAGTCCTCAAGAGGAATCGTAAGAAACCTCGCTTGAAAAGACTAAATCCTAGTGATTGATGTGATTCTTCGAGGAATGAAATTTCCTGTCAGTATTGTGAATTGATAATTAGAGTTGAATTTCGGGGAAAATTCCTTAAAGAGGGTGAACTGTGATAACCGAAATGTGACCAGGCTAAAGTTTTATAAAATATTAGGGTTATGCATTTTGAAGTCTTTCGATCTTGTCAGTTTTCCTGATGAAAGCTGAAAAGTTGACTTATGTTGACTATTTTTTGTAAAACGGTTTCGGTTTAACCAGGATTTTGATGGAGTTTTGAGTTCGTAAATGAATCACTTTTGATTTGTTTTTCTGTTTTAGAGTGGTTTTGAGATTTTCAGTGCTTTTCGGGAAGTTTTCCCGCGTTTAGCGAAAAGATCGCACGCCAGACGTGTACCGACACGACAGTTTGTGTCAAGTGTGAATTTTAATAAATTTAGGGAATGTGTTAACGTTTATTATTTAATAAATTCATAAGATAAAGTAACGTTAGTTTAAAACTTAAATCGAGAGTGTGACGATTATTGAAAGTTATTTAATAAAAAACGGTATGTTTTTGTGAAATTCAGTTAAAAGAACTTAACGGTCATAGAAAAGGTGAAAATTGTTGGTTGAAAATAAGTTGTCAAACCATATTTTATGGTTTAAAGTGTTTTTAAATGGATGAGCAAGTTTCGGCTGAGTTTTGTCAAAAATTCATGTTTTCGGTCCGGAGTCGGCCGGCAACGGCTCAAAATGGATTTTTGTAGCAATTTAATGTAATAGGTGTCGTGTGGATAACCTAGATTTATGGAAAAATGATTTTGAACACAATGAAAATAATAACTAAGTTCGGTTGACGTTTTAAATAGATGAAAATTGAGTTTTTAAGTGATCTCGACACAAAAAGGAAGACTCGAGACCCTCCCTATGATCCATTCGGTCAAGGGAAGCAAAGAGGAGACAATATGGCTATTTTTAAGCTAGCATGTCTTGCATAGTACTCTTATAACCACCATTACCTCAACCCAATTCAATTCATGCATCTCATTTTGAAAATCAAAAACACAAAAAAAAATCTCTCCCTCTCTCTCAAGAACCGGACGAACCACAAGGAAGAAGAAAACAAAGATTTTGAAGATTTTCTCAAGAACACAGGTTAAGAATAGATAGTGGGTTGATAGTTAGTAGACGCGGGTTATATAAAAGGTGTACGAGTTCGTTCTTTTCAACTGGTAAGTTTTCTAAACTTTGTTAAAAGTTATACTTTTATGGCTATTATGGTGTTAAAACACTAGTTGTACAAGTTGATCGTCATAAAAAATCGAATCTTGGAAATGAAAATGTGAATAAAGGGGGTGTTTGTGCGTCGGCTTATAAAGAAAGAAAAGAAAGAATTTTTAAGTTTGAAAGAATGGTTGTTGTGGTAATTTTATATTTTATAAAAGTGCTTAAAAGGGATTATTTTGAAGTTTTTCTTACTCAATAAGCTAGGTTATAGCTTATTTGGGTTTATTTGTTTTCGGTGTGGGCTTGGCCCTATAAGGGTCCGTGGTTGTTTGGTCTGACGCCAAGGTGGGCTCGGCCCACTTGGTTTTGGTTATTGGTTATTGGATTTGGATATTGGTTTTGGTTATTGGATATTGGATTTGGTTATTGGACATGGTTATTGGATTTGATTATGTTTTCGGCTTATTTTGAGCTTATGTTTCGGCTTATTTTTTAGCTTATGTTTTCGGCTTATTTTGAGCTTATGTTTTCGGCTTATTTTTTAGCTTATGTTTTCAGCTTATATTAAAAGCTTATTTCTTATTTGGTTTTGGCTTATATTATAAGCTTATGGCTTATTTGGTTTTCGGCTTATAAATATATAATATTATGAGCTTATAGCTTATTGCTTCGGCTTAATGAGCCACGGATATATATGATTTCGACTATATTTGATTCGGATTAATGGGATTAAGGTCCATTGGGTTTTGACTTATATATTTAGGCTTATAGGAAGAGGTATGGACTAAGTTTTGCTATCGTCTAAATACTTAAACCTCAATGGGGCTGATAAGGCTTAATAACAGAAAAATTGAATTTGTGGACTTACAAAAGACCTAATGATTTGGTTTGGACTTTAAGAGTATTTTGTTGGACTTGGTCGGTATGTAAATGTATCATTTGTAACGGTTGGAAAAAAACTTGTTTGAATGTATAGATTAGTTGTTTGTCGAAATGTAATTGAGGTCGAGAAAATGGATTCGATTAAGGTTTACAAACCTTGGAAAAATCAATAGACGTACGGGTCAATGCCGAATTTTCGAAATGAAATTGATACTTATAAACTTTGCTTAAAAAGGGTAAATTTTCAAAGATTTTATTAATAAATAGTCATTTTACTTGAAAATTTAATGCAATATAGAAGATATAATTTCCACGTAACTTTTCTTAAATCAAAAACCTTTTCTTGAATTTGAAATTTTAAATCCGCATTTTCTAAAGATTTAGAGTTCAATTGAGCAATCAAAGAGTCACAGTGTTCTTTAGAGAGAGTACATGTCCTTTTAATCGAGACAAATTAATCTTTGTAAATCTTTTTTAAATGCTTAATTTCTTTATGCAAATGCTCATTTTTGGAAAGTAATTTGGCCACACTATTCTCCAATTCAATGTTTATGGTCTCAATTTCATCCATTTCATGTTTGACATTCTCTTCCTTGTCATTTTCTCTCATTGATTTGATATGTTCCTTCAACTTACAAATTGGAGTGTCTTTAGCTTGTAGCTGAGCTCTCAAATTATTATTTTCAAAATATTCTAGAATTTCAAGAGCATTTTAATTATTACTTAATATATCCTTTTGAAAATTTTCTTAATTTAGTTGCATTGTTAACTCAAGAGAAATGCAATTTTTTTCAAGTTGTGAGTAACTTTTCGAAAGATCATTATACGCATTTTGTTTCTTTAAAAGCTCAGCATCAAGATTCAAACACTTCACACAAGATTCACTAATTTTCATTTCCACATTCACATTATCAAAACAGCAGTAGAATCATCACACATATCATAACATCTTGAGACATGATTTTTTGTAAGAGTCGATCATTTTCAAGAAAAAGTTATTTCTTATGAAATTCAAAACACTGTTTGTCTACAAAATACTGTTGAACAGCAGCTTCCATCTGGTTAAAAACTGTTTGTACTTCCGTTAACTCATTTAAAAGATCTTTACCAAAAACATTAAATATATCTTTTAAGGTCTTTAAAAATGGAATAATTTCTTTTAGAAAAACAGCTTTAGTGTGTTCAAACCCTCATTCCCTTTCTGTAATAGCCTCAAGTGTAATCCACTTTTTCACCACATTATCAAATTGACCAATATGGTATTTAAGCTTTTTAATGCTTGTATTAACCAGGCTTACCTTAGGAACTTCCTTAGGAGCCTCAATTTGGACAGGTGACGAAGCAGATTGGTCAGTATTATGGTGTGAAGTTTGTAACCAGAAAGCTTGTTCATCAGACAATTTTTGTTGTGGAACAAAACGTATACTAAAATCTTTAGATAATCGATTTAACTCAACATAATTAATTGGAGTTGTATTAACTTTCTTTTCTTTTGACATTGGTTCATTTTGTTTTTCAAGCATTTTGGATCGACTTACTTCTTCCAAAATTAATGTCTCTTCATCATTAATCACAGGACAAGCAGCATGTTGACTAGATATAACACTAACATCATACAAGGCTGGCTTAATCCGCTGAGCTTTCTTGAGATAAAATGGATTTTGATAACCAAGAGCTTGTTTGTGAGTGCCATCATAAAAAAAACTTGTGGCTTTGTTAACATGTGCACTGTTTGAGCAGATTGACCCACTTTGTAAACAATATTATCCAGTTCCTTAATCTTCTTTTCTAAATCAATTTCTTTATCCATATATTTACTTTCCTTTTCTTTGGATTTGTTTTTGAAAACAGTAAATGTTGCAATAAAGATTCCTTTTCTTTGATTTGATTAGAAAGATTTTGTTCAAGTAAGTCAATTTGCTGCTTAAGTGAAAGCTTTTCCTTAATCATATCATCCATTTGAGAATCAATCATTTTTTCACGTATGCTTAAATTAATATTAAGATGTTGTTCAAAAGTTTTGACTCGTTCTTTATATCTCTTAAGCTCAGTGGTTAAGGATTCATTATTCTTTTCATGATTAGATTTTTCCTAATTATTTACATGCTTAATCATTTATTTAAACATTTGTTCAATCACAAATAAAATCATTGAATCTTTTTGTGCATATAAATTATTGTCTTAAACAGCTGCCTGTTGCGTTTCTTGCAAATATTAAGAGTACGAAATGATATTGCTATCACTTGTTATCTCATTATCTGTAAAATCAACAAATGGTGTTTGTTCAAAACTCTTCATTGCATGCACACTTTGATTATTAATAACAGTATGATAGAGTTCAAAATGAGGTACCTCTGAGATAACGTCTGAACCATAGTTGGAAAGATTAGCCATCAGAATCGCCTTTGCATTGGAGACATCATCACTGTCAGAATCATAAGCATCAAGATCCTCAGTCTGGAAAGCAGTAGTATTTGGAATGGTTGTCTGAACAGCCTGACCGTCTGGAATGCCTAGATCTGCAAGAAATGCTAGTTTCTCTTCATCTAAAATTTGTCTAGCTTCTTGTGCTTCAGTCAACATTGCTTTTTCCTTAAACCATGCAGCGTTCTTAGGCCTCTTTGGCTAAGTGCATTGCCTAGCCATGTGACATTCACCTTGACAATTATAACATTTAACCACCTTTATCTGTCCTCCTGTATTATTTCCCCCCAAAACCTAAGTCCAATTGAGGGAACTCAGTCATTGGTTGTGTTGAAACTTGAGGTGAATAATAAGCATTTTGTGGAATCAGATGAGTGTCTTGCATGAGGTGATTGTAAAATAGATGGATGACTTATTAGAGGTTGTGATTGAGGTGGTGGATACATTGGTGAATATGATTGATTTTAGTGAACTTGTGGAATCATGATGTTAGACTGTTGAGGAAACTATGTAGCATTGTATTGAGAATGATAGTTGTGAGGTGAGACGGTGGTTGATTGTAGTTGGCAACAAGTGACAGAGGATCTATGGTGTCTTTCAGCATCAAGTGAGTTTCATTTGTCTTGTGTCTCATGTTGTTCAAGAT
The DNA here is from genome assembly GCA_026074375.1 of Tanacetum coccineum. NCBI lineage: Eukaryota > Viridiplantae > Streptophyta > Magnoliopsida > Asterales > Asteraceae > Tanacetum > Tanacetum coccineum. The sequence continues at coordinate 12,229 of BQNB010010958.1, forward strand.
ATGAGTACAATTGATCAAAGTTTTTAGTATGCAAATCTCTAGCCAAAACTTACATCCGGTCATCAAAACTTGTTCCATTCAGGTGGAAGACTGTTTAGAAATTTTATATTCACTTAGACTTGTCTCTTTGTCATGTTAATAACATTAATGTTATTGATTAGTTGAGCAAATCTCCAGTATTACTGATACAGTGTTTCACCTTTCACAAATGAAAACTTATCAAACTCGTCATACAATTTACATTCCTTTTCTTGTAATGATAATTTCATCCCTTGCACAAGAAGCTTAACTCTATCCCAAATCTCTTTTGCAACTTTATGATGATTGACAATAGCATACACATCCGGTGGAAGACCTTGAAGAACAATATTGGTAGCTTTGCCATCACAATCAGCTGGAAGCTTCTCAGTAGCAGAAAGTTTAACATAAGTCCTTTTCCTAGTAGTATCATCCTCTTGAACAACAGTAGGCCATACAAGTGGATCATTTTGAACTGAGTCAAGAATCATTCTCCCATTATCCCTATTTTCTATGTAAAATTCCATACGAATTTTCCAAGAGTCATACAAAGATTTCTCCAACGTGGGAGGACGTTGTCCGCACCGGCTATGATCATAAATTCGGCTAAAATTGTCATTTTGAATTGATTGATTAAATGAGAATAGATAACCTTTTGATCATTCAGTGATTAGAGGTTGTTGTGTTAAATTGTTGTTTATTTTAAGTGAATGAGTCTTAAGATTACACGGGATTTATAATTCTTGATAAAATCGAGAAAATAATTGAATACTTCACGGGATTTTACAAATCACAGAAAAACCATATAAATCTCCGAGGCAATATGGTATAAATCTCGTAAGGTAAGTGTATAAATCACCCAAGTGTAATGTATAAAGTACCTTAAGAAAAATGTATAAATCGCCCTCTAGAAAGATGGTATAAATCGCCGTATACACAAGGTATAAATCTTCGGACTCAGTGAAAACGTATAAATCGCCGTATAGGAGATGTATAAATCGCCGAAACCAATGATGTATAAATCGCCATATACAAGTGAAGTATAAATCGCCGGATATACAAATGCATATAAATTGTCAGATACAAATACGTATAAATCGCCGAATACAAATACGTATAAATCGCCGGATTAACTCACGTATAAATCGCCGGATCTAAAAACGTATAAATCGCCGTATATTATTAACTCTCACCTGTAAAATCTATCCAAACTCAAAACGTATTAAATTCGCCATGTTTTCAAACCAGCCAGAAATTAAATCGCCGGTATTCAAACAGATGAGAGTATAATAAAAGCTCTGTCTTCTTCAAACTACAACTTCACATACTTAATAGACACCCAGTTTTAGTACTTTCTCTACTTGATTTTTCTCTCTCAGCTCATCTTCACTTGACAATTCTAAGACTAGAACTCACCTTAAAAAAAAACACATAACTTTTATGGTTTCATTTATAAACAAACATAATCACTTGTAACATTTCTCATTTTCATCCGTTGTCATTGTACGTACACTCATAATTAATGATCACTATTTACTTTAACAGATCCGAGATACAGCGCTTACCTTTTAATAATTGTTTATCTCCTTATTAACGCTAAATGGCATAGACTAGAAAATAATCTAATTGAAGTTTAAAACGTCACCAAAAAATTACAAGGGTTTACATTCACTCAGTTAAGAATATTATTTTGAGGCAATGATAATTAAGTACTAATTTCGTATTTTATTCTTATTGGTCACGTACAAAAGGGTTACGTACGCATATCTATACATAATGGACGTCACCACCGACACATACCCAGACCATCTACCAAGATCTCAAACCAATAACACCACATTGAAGCCTAAACACACAAAACTTCTATCAAGTCTTGTGTTCACACATATCACCTTACAATGGCTGAATGTGCGACAAATTGAGCTCACGATAAACACATACGTACCCATGTGGCTTATACATAATCTAGCAAACTCTATTCTTGATCTTAAGTACATTACGTTCTCATACCTAGGTAAATTAATTCTACTGTCCTAATGGTTTCCTCTATCTTAGAAAGCTTGAGACACATTGGTAATAACCCATTTCATTCTGCCTTTTGGACTCTCCTTATTAGCCGCAACTAACAAGAAGAGAACTCACAAGCTCTACAAGAATTCATAATATAACAATAATCTTGTAACATCACCTAGGCAATAAATACTTGTACACAAGCGGTTATGGCTAAAACCCATGACAGTTAAGTAACTAGCAAGCTCTCGAAACCTTACCTCCTAGTGGGCACGGTTTGGGCTTGGTTTATGACTGAATGGGTGTAACAAGCTCACTTTAACACTATAAATTACACTCCCAATACTCACATATATATACATTTTCACAACGCAACCCTTAACTCTCTCAATAAGACTAAACAATTCACTCTACCCTCTAACTCACTTATAACCTCATTTCATTCACATAAAGCCGAACCATTACACTATCCTAACATTCTATGTGTCACTAAGGATTTTAAGAGAACTCCTTAAGATCACGTATATAGGTTTTCGAGACTCTCACACGAGCTAAAGACTGGGAAAATCGAGCTTTGAGAGGCGCCTTTAGGTTATACACTACGATTTATAAAGTATAACAGGTTACTCGATAGTTGTCTCTCGAACCAAAACCAAGAGCTAGGGACTATTGTAAGTGTCATTCTACAAAGTCCTCTACGTTACTCATTCATAACTCATTCTTATCGTTTATCTTGAATCCTAGTCTTTTCATGCTTATACTTTTACTTCGAGTTTGATAACTCAAGGTTTACGTGAAACTAAAGTGAAACATGCATGGTTCGACCCATGCATGGTTCACGCACACTTTCTTGTCGCAAAACAACATTGTGTGGTGCCATACATAAAAAACTATACGTAAACTATCGTTATAATCATGGCGTGGTGGTGTGGAAACGTGTGCACGACCTTAAGGAACGATTGCATGTAGCGGGTCACGATTAGAAAATGTTAAAAACGTTACTTTGGTGCTAGTCGATTTAATGAGACCTTACAAGACACTAATAAACCTTTCGGACCCAATTAAACCCAACCAAAAAGGCTAACACCCCTAACGGGCCTTTAACGAGCCCAACAAGCCCTAGCGAGAGCTTATTAATAAGCCGCGGCTTATTAACAAGCCACTCGGGCCTAATCATGATTAGAAGTGCTCATGTTGTTTCATATAGGGCCTTTACTTCATTAGAAACCCAAACGAACCCTTAATGGGCCTCCTAGCCCATTAACGAGCCCTAAATGAGCAAATAAGCTCACAATAAGCTCGAGTAGCTTATTGGTGATCTTATGGGGGCTTAATAAGCTTAACGGACTTAAATGTACTTAATGGACCAAGCCCCAACCCCTAGAACCCATTCGGGTTCATACCCGGCCCAATAGGCCCAACAGCGGGCTTATTTGCTTATCGAATAAGCAAAATAAGCAAGCTGACCCTCTAAGTGCTTAACGGACTACAACGAGGTTATCGGACCTCAATGGACCGAACCAATTGGGTTTAAAACCTTTCGGATCACCAATGGGCCCGAAAGCCCATTAACCAATGCTTATTGGCTTATTTCCAATAAGCTGAAAACGAAACAGATTAAGCTAAGTTGAAATAAATGGGAAATAAGCTAAAATGCCTAAGAAACCATTTAGGTTCTATTCGGGTTAAGCTATTGGGCCCATAAGCCCAATAAGCTCGAAATAAGCCATAATAAGCTCCCCGAGCTTATTTGAAGCTTAACCAACCCACGCGAGCTTATTAACAATATTTAGACTTATTAAAACAATAACGGACCTCTAAAAAGCTAAACGGACCTTAACGGGCCCACCAAAATAAGCTCGATGAGCTTATTTTTCAACCGAAACACTTTTTATAAACTTAAACGAGCTTAACAAAGAGAAATGCCACTCGTTGGGATTTATTCGGAGCTAAAATGGAATTTTCGCAAACCAAAGGACCAAAAGTGTAATTTCCGAAACATAAGGGGTTAGTTTTGTCAATTTCGAATTTCAATAACCCCAGGGACTGTTCTTGCAACATTCTGAAACTTAAGGACCTAAACTACATTCATATAAACTTAAGGGACTAATGATGTCAATTCCGAAACTAAAGGGTTTAAAGTATAAATGTGTATATTTGTAAACCCAGGGACTAAAAGTGAAATAATTAGAAACTTAAGGGTATGTTAGTAAATCAAAAGTGAAATGAAATGAAACACTTAGCGAGCCGGTCGGACCTCGAGATATTCGGACATCAAACGTGTTTAATAACAAGTTAATAAATAATGTATATTTATTAACGATGATTTCACGTTCCGAAAACCATACGAAAGTATACAAAAACAGAACCTTGGGCATAAACGCACAAGTGATAACTGTATATATAAACTCGAAAATGAATTTAGTATACAATAAGTCGTTAGTTAAATGCGTACACTAAGACTTGACCATACTTACTTAGAGTACTGTAAACGGTGTGACCTCCACTGCAAACTTGGATATTGTTATCATTTCAGAGAACTACCCGCAAAGGTGAGTTCATAAGCCCATGCTTTAACAATTATTTAAATTATTTACAATCCTGTGGGGTGATATAACTTGGCATTCGTTTTAATAAACTGGAACGCAGGTGTACATTTATAACCCATGATTACGTGTTTGCCTAAGTTACCATAACCCATTTATGTCCATGATCATGAACTGTTAATTGCATAGATGTGATTAGGAATTACATTGTGCGGGCGCGAATGTTATGGATAGATCTATTAAGGATTGACAATCCCCGTTCGGGTGACTAGCTATCACTGGGAACGAACACATACCATGTCGAATTTGGGATGTTGCAGGGTTAGCACATCATTCACGGACACCAGTTGGCAATTTATAATTGCATTCATATACGTCGAGCCTCGGTGTCATGAGCTTAGGAAACGTAATTACTTTTTATGATGTTTGCATCTGTTGCTTAATCATACACTTGGAAATCTTGCGGTCCTACCATTGATTTACATAAACCTATGAATTCACCAACTTTATGTTGACGTTTTAAGCATGTTTTTCAGGTCAATAAGGCACGAGGTGCGATGATACATTGGGAGTCGATAATTGAAGAGTCAACACTAAAGATTTAGGGTCTTCTTACACTTTGGGGACAATTGTTATAAACCGAAATCTTTATCTATTTTGTTGAACCATTTGAAGCCATGAGCTTATGTAACAAACAAGTATTTTGTTAATCCAATGTATCTTTTTCAAACGACACGTTAGTAGTCGTTCTCTGATCTTGTGCTATTGACCCAATAATGTAACGCCTTCGGATATTCAACATTCCGCTGCATACTCAGATTTGAGGGTGTTACAGATTGGTATCAGAGCCAAGGTTATAGAGAACCAGGTCAAAAGTTTTTGTCTGGACTATAACCATTTTCAAAACTATTTTTCACAAATGGGATTTGTGAGGGACATACATGCATTACTTGTTTACGTCTAGCGCATATATGCTTACATGACATGCATTGCCTTAGCATTAGTAGGGTACTAAGTGCTTACCTAATTGATATACGTGTATATAAATGATATTACGTATATTACTATAAGGGCTTTATTATTAAAGCCTTACAGACATAACATATCGAATTTTCTTATAAGAGATACTTATATAAGTTATTTTACTTTTTGCAGTAACCATGTCTTCTGCGACGTCAGATGTTACCTACACTTCCGTCTACACCGACTCTGAGCCCGGCAGAGCTTTCTGGGGAGCCGATTATGAGGAGATATCGGAGGGAGGCATTCCACGGGTCATCGTACTAGGATACGACGGACTCCCGCTACAGCCAGTAGCCCCACCGTCACCAGATTACGTACTAGGTCCAGAGAATCTACAGATACTACCAGTTCCTCAGGACGAGGATGAGCGTGAGCCTATGTTCATACAGGCGCATGACCCTGACTACGTGCCGGAGCCTATATACCCCGAGTACATACCCTTGGAGGATGACCATGAGTTTCCGGCTGAGGAACAGCCATTACCACCTATTGATTCACCTACTACTGAGTCACCCGGATATGTTACTGAGTCGGATCCCGAGGAGGATCCGGAGGAGTACGAGGATGATGAGACAGAGGATGGACCGGTTGACTATCCTATGGACGGGGGAGATGATGGAGATGATGATGACGGCGATTCATCTAGGGATGACGCCAGGGATGAGGATGAGGACGAGGAGGATGAGGAGGACGAGGAGGAGGAGGAGCACTTAGCTCCGGCTGACTCTACCGTCATACCTGCTGATGAGCCTGTTTTCCCACCTGAGGGGACAGAGCCTGTTATACTACCACCCTCCACTGACATTACTATTGGGGCTAGGATTACCGTCCGACCCCAGATTTCCATATCCCTTCCACCAGAGGCAGAAGTTGAGAGACTTCTGACCATGACTACCCCATCACCATCACCACCTATATCACTATCACCACCCTCTGCCCATAAAAGCGCCTGCTAGAGCACGGTGGGCCCCACCCAAACCTGCACGATCATCCACCCACCACCTGTGCCATCACCATTAACTAACCATCAACGGGTGTCCAAGACCAAATCCAGCCAACACTTAGGATAACATCCACTCAGGCCCATATTGATGCAGTTACTGCCGCATTACCATCACCTCCACTACCACCATCTCTATACATACCACCACCTGTTGACCGTAGGGATGATGTTCCCGAGTCTGAGTTGCCACCTCGCAAGAGGTTATGTTTGTCCACTCTAGACTCCAGATATGAGATCGGGGAGAGTTCTACTGCCAGACCTACCGGAGGTCGAGGGGTAGATTATAGGTTTGTCAGCACCGTAGATGCTGAAGCGAGACGGCAGGGGATTTGTGAGGTTGGGTATGATATTAGGGATACTTGGGTAGATCCGGCAGAGGCAGTTCTTGAGGTAGCACCTATGACCGTGGGAGAGGTTAATACTAGGGTTACAGAGCTTGCTGAGCTCCATGAGCATGATACACAGGACTTGTATGCTTTATTAGAGGATGCTCAGGATGGTAAGACTCGTATATCACAGTGTGTCGCTATGGACTCACAGCGGGTCGATTTACTTATGGGGGATAGGATGACTCTCCAGGAGATAGTATGGATTGTGGAGGAGGAGGCCTATGCTTCTCGAGAGGCTTGGGCTCACTCGATAGGATTGAGTCAGGCGACCCATCAGGAGATTCAGACCCATCGTGATCATGTGTATACACACGAGACCCATATCCAGGCACATCAGGTACAGCTACAGCTGTAGAGTACTCTCATTCAAACACAGTACCAGGTATATGAGACTCGTTTCCAGATGCAGCAGGCTGAGATGGTAGCGCTTCGAGAGTCTGACCGTAGGCGCCAGACACAGATGTCAAAGACTCTCCGAGTAATGAGATACATGAGACGAGAGATGAGTGACATGCAAGCCGAGTTGTTAGCACATCGAGAGCAGTAGAGGAGAGCTAGACAGCCAGGATCAGATGCTAGGATCCCAGATCACCAGGATGCTTCTGGGGATGCCTGACAGTACACATCGTACGGTTTATTTATTTTGGTCTTTGCTAGGATTTTGAACATGCATGTTTAAAGTATTATGGGTTTACGCGCCCCCGCTAAATAGCCTTAGATCTTTTTGTATTGTGTTTTAAGTACCATAACTATTTCAAGTAAAAACTTTCTCAGTATAATGATAAGTAGAAATGTTTATGTTAATAATATATTCTCTCTTGTGTTGAAGTCTCATCTATAACGTTATTAATATTCTGTCCCTGATATAACCTACCGTTTGTCTTTTGTGATCTAGACAAATCATGGCACCTACGACCAGACGAGGACAAAATACCCCTACTAGCAACACCAACCCAAACAACATGACTCCAGAATCCGTCCAAACTATGATTGATCAAGCTTTTCAACGAAACTCCACCAATGAAGACGAAAGCCACAGTTCGCATGAGGATGACCGAAGGAATGTGCAAACTGCACGCCCTTGTTTCTACGCTGACTTCATGAAATGCCAACCTTTGAACTTCAAAGGGACTGAAGGCGTAGTCGGTTTAACTCGGTGGATTGAAAAGATGGAATCAGTCTTCAATATCAGTGGTTGTGCTATTGAAAATCAGGTTAAGTTTTCCACCTGCACTCTGTTAGGTGCTGCTTTGACTTGGTGGAATGGTTAGATAAGAACCTTAGGTCCTGAAGCATATTTAATGACTTGGGAGGTACTCAAGAAGAAAGATGACGGATAGACAAGTAATTGTCCTCCCCCCCCCCCCCCCCCCCCCCCCCCCCCCCACACCCCCCACCGCAGGGTGGGGGGGGGTGGGGGGGGGGGGGGGGGGGGGGGGGGCGCCCCCTCAACCCCCCCCACCTCCCCCCACCCCCCCACCATAGGTGGAAATCCAAGAAACTAGAATCGAGTGTGGAACCTAAAGGACAAAGTGAACGATGTTCCAGCAACACTGAACGTTTCAAGAGCTACACCTGATGTGACCACGTTTGTTGCCAATGAAACCTAAGAAGGTTGAACAAGTACTACAGTGGACTTCCTGACAACATTTTTTGTAATGTCAAATCAGCCAGACCCAAGACGTTGGATAGACTATTGAGTTGGCCAACGACTTGATCGGATCAGAAACTCCCCCCTACGGGGAAAGGTAGTCTGACTCAAAAGTAAGAGCGTGAATCATCCAAAACAACCATGGGTCACCACAACAACCCTTCAAGAAGGCAGAATGCCGCCAATGTCTACAATAATGGGGACAGGGAAAAGAATCCTATGGAGGGAAATTTACCAAAATGCACCAAGTGCCATATACTAACTACAATGGCCCGTGTACTCAAAGTGCCGACAAGTGGCCACAAGATAGGGCACTTTGCCCGCGATTTGCAAGGAGTTCTGGCAACACAAATGTTCAAAACTTCAGAAGGGCAATGGGGCAAAACCCCCGTGGAATGGTTTTGTTTGAATGTGGAGCTGCCAGGACATTTTAAGAGAGAATGTCCAAAGTTGAAGAATAAGGATAGAGGAAATGGGAGTGCACAAGGCTGGGTGTATGCAGTTGGGAATGCAGAGAAGAGAGGGAATGCATCGAGAAACCCGGACTCCAATGTCGTCATGGGTACGTTCCTCTTAAAACAACCACAATGTCATACTATCTTATTCGACACATGTGCCGATAGAAGCTTTATATCCACTGCATTTAGTTCCCTGATTAACATCGCCCCAACTCAGTTAGAAAATAATTATGATGTCGAACTAGCAGATGGGAAAATAGTCAGGGTAGACACTAAAATAACCGGTTTACTTCAAAATTTCTTAAACCATTCATTCAACATAGATCTAATGCCCGTAGAACTAGGAAGTTTCGACATTATAATCGGCATGGATTGGCTAAGAAAGTATCACGCCGTGATCGTGTGTGATGAGAAACTTGTTCAAATTCCCTATGGAAATGAAACTTTGATTTTTCATGGTAACGAAAGTAACAACGAGAGAGAATCTCGGTTGACCATTATCTCATGTTCAAAGGCTCAAGAGTACATGGCGAAAGGATGTCAGATCTTTTTGGCACAGATATCCGCCAAGAAAGAGGAGGACAAGTCGGAAGGAAAACAACTTGAGGACGTACCAATCGTCCCGAGAAAAAAATTTTTCGCTGAAGTGTTTCCCGAGGACTGCCGGTCTTACTCCCGGTTAGACCAGTGAATTCTTGATCGACTTAATACTAGGAGCCCGCAACCCTTTTAAAAGCATATTCGAGCACCGTATCGATTGGCTCCATCCGAAATGAAGGAATTGTCGAAACAACTGCAAGAGCTTTCTGATAAGGGCTTTATAAGACCTAGTTCCTCGCCTTGGGGGAGCCCCGGTCTTGTTCGTCAAAAAGAAGGATGGGTCATTCAGGATGTGCATTGACTACCGTGAGTTAAATAAGCTGACAGTGAAGAATCGCTATCCACTCTCGAGGATCGACGATTTATTTGATCAACTCCAAGGATCCAATATTTATTCGAAGATAGATCTGAGATCGGGTTATCACCAGCTTAGAGTACGAGAGCAAGACATTCCAAAGACGGCATTTTCAGAACTCGTTATGGACTATAACGAGTTTCAGTTATGCCATACCGGCTAAACAAACGCACCTGCGTATTCATGTGAGCCTCATGAACCGAGTGTGCAAGCCTTACCTGGATAAGTTTGTAATTGTCTTCATTCATGATATACTTATTTATTCAAACGAGAAGGAGCACGAAGAACACCTTAAGGCAATTTTGGAATTGCTCAAGAAGGAGAAGTTGTATGCCATGTTTTCAAAATGTGAATTTTGGATCCCGAAGGTACAATTTCTTGGTCATGTCATTGATAGCAAGAGTATACAAGTGTGACCATCCCAAGATAGAATCCTATCAAAGATTGGGCATTTTCCTAAGACACCAACGGAGATCCGCCAATTTTTAGGTCTTGCTGGGTACCATCAAAGGTTCATTGAGGGATTTTCGAAGATTGCTAAACCAATGACAAAGCTCCTCAAAAGGAATCAAGTTTTGACTGGGGTGAAAAAGGAAGAAAAATGCTTTTTTCAGTAATAAAGCAAAATTGTGCATGCGCCAGTTCTGGCTTTGTTACCTAAGGAATCTAAGACTTTGTGTCCAACTTGATGTTCGTCCACACAAGTGTATTAGGTGTTGTATAGATGCAGAGAGAGAAGGTGAATGCTTATGCTTCTCGACAACTAAAAGTTAACGAGATTACACACCACTCTGATTTAAACTTGGATCGCGGTAGTTGCTCTAAAGTGGATATGGAGATACTAATCTATAATGGAACCAGATGCGCCGGTTCCACACGACCATAAAAGTTTTATAACACATTCCCTCGATTTCAAAAGGAGTCTTAACATGAGTGCGAACGCCGATGGCATGAATTGCTAATTGATTACCGATTTGTGACCATTCGTTATCATCCAGGGAAGGCAAACGTAGTGCCGATGCATTAGGCCGTAAGGAACGGGTTGAGTCATTGCGGGTTCGAGCTTTGGTTCATGACAATGGCTATGGATCTTCCTAAACTAATTTTTAGAAGCTCAGCATCGAAGCCTAGAAACCAGAAAATTCGTGGTGAAATGAAGAGGTAAGGTGGAATGATCAGAAAGAATATACCAAGGAAAAGTTGGAACCACTCGCCGACGGAACTTATGTTTAACACGGCAAAGAGAGTTTGGTTACCTTGCTATGGAGACTTAAGATCCGTGATTAAGCACGAATCTCACAAGTCAAAATACTCTATCCATCCCAGTTCTAAAAAGATGTACCAAGACATGAAAAAGCTATATTGATGGCCCAATATGAAAGCTGACATCGCCACCTATGTTGAGCAATGCCTTGACATGTCATAAGGGTCAAGGCCGAAACCAAAATCCAAAGGTCATCGGATGGTAGTTAAGTACAACCAACTAATACCGAATGGCATGTGGGAAAATATCACAATGGAAGTTTTATCACCAAGCTTCCCTAGGTCGAACTAGGGCTTTTGACACCATATGGGTTATTGTGACCGAGCTTACAAAATCTGGCTCACTTCTTGCCAATACGGTAGAAATGATACCATTGGACAAGTAGTCAGGTTTTAACCTGAACCGGATAGTAGCAAGACACGGAATACCTGTTTTCAATCAACTTGATCGTGCATGGGGAGATTCACATCAAATTTTTGAAGATCATTACAGAAAGCATTTTGTATAGATATAAGTATGATCACGAGCGTAGTCATCCAGAAACGAACGGCCATAGCGAAAGAACAAACCAAACCTTCTTGTGGACAATGCTACGTGCTTTGCGTATCGATTATTGCAAAGGATGGGTTAAGCATTTGCCACTAGCCGAGTTTTCATATAACAACAGTTATCACGCTAGCATAAAGGCCGCACCTTATGAGGCGTTTTATGGTCAAAAATGTCGATCACCTTTGTGTTGGGCCGAAGTTGGAGAAGCCCAATTGACTGGTCCTGAATTGATCCAAGAAACAACAGAAAAGATCATCCTGGTCAAGCAGAAGATGCTTGCCTACTACTCAAGATCGCAAAAGAGCTACGCTGGACGGAAAGCGAAAGCCAAGGAGTTCGAAGTTGGGGATAGGGTTATGCTCAAGAGTCACACCTGGAAAGGGGTGTACAATCGTTAAGCGGGTAAGTTGAACCCGATATGTCAGACCTTTCAAGGTGTTAGCCAAAGTTAGGAAAGGTTACCTACAATCTGGCACTTGTCCCCAAGATTTGAGCGTGTCAATCATACTGTTCCCATGGTTCTAATCTGAAGAAATGTTACGCTGACAAACCATTAGTCATGCCGTTAGAAGGAATTCACTTGACTGATCACTTAGTTTTGAAGAGCCCGTTAAATTATGAACAGGGAGATCAAACGATTGAAGCCGAAGCCGGATACCATTGGTTAAGGTTCGCTGGAACTCTAGGAGAGGTCATGAGTTCACCTGGGAACGTGAAGATTCGTTCAAACAAAAATACCCATAGCTTTTCAACAAATTGGGGTTCGTCATCTACTACAAGGACTTAAGCTTTGAGGACAAGCCTTTTAATGGTGAAGACTGTAACATTTCCCAAATTCAATCATTTTAACGACTCCTAATATTCCGTACACTATTTATTTTGTCCAATACGCGTTACTTTAATTTAAACTATTAAAGCTAAATCGCTAACTAGAAATAATCATTTAACGTAAACGATCACCAAATAAATTAAGGTTTACGTCAAACAAGTGTTATATGTTATTAAGAAGATAATTATTAACTTTGCGTATTTTATTTTTATTGGTCACGTAAAAGGGCTTACGTCTCACAATAAAATACATTTGGACACACCCCGGAAATACCTAAACTTACCTAGACTCAAACCAATACCCATTTTCTAATCTTAAACACAAAACTAAATCAATTATTGTGTTACAACCTATGTTGGCCAAATATTGGGACTAAAACAAACATAGGAAAAATCCTAAAAATCTTACAAATATCCTAAAGTACATGTACATCTCCAAGCTTAATTAAGCTTGTCCTTAATGTTTCCTAATTAAGCTATTACACATTAGATGACAACTTTCCTTACCTCTTTTCTTTTGGATACCCACGGCTAGACATCAAACCAACACACAAACCATAAGATTTCCATTATCTTTGGTAAACCTTGTACCATGATCTTCTAATTAAAACTAGCACTACATGTCCCTAGATTAGGCTATTACACAATGGATAAAGACTCACTTTGGCTCTTCCTTCTCTTGTAACCGCGGCTACATGCATGAATGTACACAAAACCTTAAGATTTTCAAAACTTAAGTAATCTTGTACTTAATTATTCCCTCGCAAATTAAGAGGTAACTTAAGTGGTTAACAAAAACAATGTAGGCTAACTAGAAACTACAAAACCACCTAGTTAGGGCCGGTTTTGGTTTGTTTGTGTGACTAGGAATATGTAACTAGCTACTTTGCCTATAAATACACACTCACATATACCATTTTACACTCTTAAAAACTCACACACACCTTAAACTCACTCAAACAACTAAACACCTAATTGTTTCTCTTGTTTGGGTCACACACCGCAAACAAACACCTTTCTCAGCCCATTCGAACCCAAAGTAAGTCCTAGAGTATTCACACGAGGTCGCAAGAAGGGTTACGAACCAAGACTATGGTGTATACTAAGCTTTGGATCATTGGTTTATTATTTGGTCGTGTATTTCATACGTGGGTTGTTACATTGCTCGCGTACACTCGAAACAAAGCCCTAGGACCTTTTGTAAGTCACGTTGAACCTATATAACTCATAATATACTTGTTTTCCTTTATTAACTAGTCAATATGTCCGTAATTTTTATATAAATGACATCTAGCGTGAGTCCCATGCACATTAAAATACAAAACATGCGTGTTATACGCAATGTTATTGCGTATATACGACTTGTGTGGTGTTAAAATACAAAGAAACACGTAACACGTGGGTTAATAACAAGCAAGACCTTAAATGTTTCGTTTATAAGAAAGCTTGGACCCTAACGCGATCAAAGACCCTTGTATACGAGTTTATACAAAAACCATACGTAAACCTTTGAGGTAAACGTGGCGTGGTGGCTTGGGAACGTATATGCGATGCCAATAAACGTTTGCATGTGTAACACGACTAACATATGTAGGCTAACAAACGAAATATAGTCGCTAGGACTATTTTCGAACCATATATATTGCTAGGGGAAACAACGGGCCACAATGGGCCTTGTATAATCCAAATGTGCCTACGCTTGGGCCTAACCGACCCAACAGCCCAATGGTGGGGACCCGTAGCTTATAATTAAGCTCATTCAAGCTTATTGATAGATAAATGGCTTATTAAACACGATTATAGCAAACATGCATGAAAGAAAACTCCAATGGGCCTATCGGGCCCAATAGCCACGTACGAAACCAAAACAATCTCAATAAGCTAACCCGCTAGCCCACAGCTTATAATAGAGCTCCACGGCTTAATTGAGATACCTACGTCTGTATTGCTCAAAATGGACCCTAAAGTGTTATATCTAAAAACCAAACGGATCCTTAAATGGACTTGTTAGCCCATTACCGTGAACCAAAAGCCCATTACCGGGGCTTATTTGCTTATTGGATAAGCCACGATGTAAAGCCAGCTTAATCAGACCCAAACAAGCTTAATAAGTCTAGAAAATAAGTTGTATAATGTATGAAACCCTTTTTACAAACTTTCGGGTTGAGTTATTGGGCTAACGAGCCCAATAAGCTCGAATAAGCTCAAATAAGCAGTACTCGAGCTTATTTTGTCCAGCTTATCAGTTTTATAATAGATTAAGGAGGTCTTATGTACTTTTAAAAATTTCGATTGGACCTTAAATAGCTTAATTGGACCCTTAACGGGCCCCAATAAGCTCATTAAGCCCACTAAGCAAAATAAGCTTATCCGAGCTTATTTGATAAAAGTTCAGCTTCTGTGACTTATATTGGAAGTAATAAATCCAAATTCCACTAGTAGAACTTTAATCGGGCTTGAAAAAGTGTGAATTTACAAGGTTAGGACTAAAAGTGTCACCTTTAAAAACTTGAAGGTTCAAATCTGTCAACTCCCTGTTTATGTAAGATAAGGACTGTTTTTGACACTTCTGAAACTTTAAGCGTACTATTGGAAACATATAAGGAGCATATAGTGTAATTTAGTAAAGTGAAGGGCCAAAAGTGTTACAAGATGGAAACTCAAGTGGTTAAAAATGTACAATAATATATATTTCAGAAAACCTAGTGGCTGTTTTGAAATATGGAACACCTCAGGCATTTTATAAAGCGACAGATATTTTTATAAACACTTAGCGTACCGGAAACGAAATACTACAGATATTATTACAAGTTAACTCGACACTTAATAAATAGGAATATTTTTATTAATAACGTTTATATACGTAAACTATAACGTTTATACGGTATACTATAACGTGTGAGAATCGAGTATACCTTCCCAACGAGCAACATTGGAATACACATACAATAAACATGTGCACCACCACACAAGTGATAACAGTAATATATAAACTATCAATTTATTGTAGTTTATACATAAAACTTTAGCCTAAACTTGTAGATAAGACGTCCAGTATTTATTATGATATATTGACGGTGTGGATACCCATTTTTTTGCTATAACTTGGATTATATTTATCATTATCAAAGGACTATTTACTACGGTGAGTTCAAAGCCTACAATGGTTTTACAATTATATGTAAATGTAATTACATCATTGGGGTAAGAACATCTTTGTTTTTACAAATTCGGACGCAAAGTGAGTACATTAATACTATGATTAAGTGATTGCCTAAGTAGCGATAACCACTTGACCCTTTAATCAAGAACTGATCCATAGCTAGACAATGCGAGCGCGAATGTTTATAAATGATTCTATTTGGATTGACAACCCCGTTTGGGTGAGTATACGCTCACTGAGCCGCTTGGGCCGGGACAGACAAACGTATACCATGTCGGATTTGGGATGTTGCCGGGTATGAACATCATACACGGGCAATGTTTGGCAATTTATTGCATTCATACATGTCGATTGCTTCAGTGTCAATGATCTTAGGAAAACGTAATTACTTTTTTTATGATGTTTTGCATTGTTACTTAATCATACACTTGGAAATCTTACGGTCCTACAATTTACATACATAAACCTATGAATTCACCAACTTTATGTTGACGTTTTAAGCATGTTTTTCTCAGGTCAATAGGGCACGAGGTGCCAAGATACATTGGGGGTCACTATGTGAAGAGTCAATATTAAAGATTTTGGGCGTATTACATTTTGGGACATTTGTTATAAACCGAAATCTTTACTTATGTTGTCAAACAATTTGAAGCCACGAGCTTATGTAATGAACAAGTATTTTGTTAAATCCAATGTATCTTTTTAAACGACACGTTTAGTGGTCGTTCTCATATCTTGTGCTATTGATCTATGAAGTAACGCCCTCGGATATTCAACATTCCGCTGCTACCCAGATTTAGGGGTGTTACATCAAGATGAACTCGTGTGACATGAACAGAAAAAATGCCATTGTCATCAAGACTCCAACTCCACGAATCAAGCCTATCACAAAGATGAACCTGACCTAAATTCGAAACCAAAAAGTTTAAGCTAACTTCATTTCGAGAATCCACAACTTGCCTTTTCTAATTCCAAACCCATGAGCCATTAACACTCCTATCTGAAAGCAAGCACTCCTCATTTGCATCTAAATGATATAATCTGTTAAACCTTGACATCAAGGGGCCATTACCATTCCAACTATCTTTCCAAAACCGAATTGATGCACCGTTACCCACCTTACGACATAAAGTACCCATTGGAAGAAAATTACAATCATGTAACATAGAATACGATGAAATAATTGAGGACCAAACACCATTGTAATTACACCCTTTTAAATCAAGACCCGCTTCCACACCACGAATAGCTATAATCACACGAGCCCATAGCATATCTGGATTAATAACTAATTTCTATCTCCTCTTTTAGAGAAGAGCGAGATTGAAAGATTTCAAACTTCCAAGTATTCAGCCTACCCTTCACAAATGGCGTCCGCAAAACGTTTCTCCCGGGGGGGGGGGGGGGGGGGGGGGGGGGGGGGGGTCATTTAATCATGCCATATTCAATTTTTATACCTTGCACACGTTTATTGTTTGTGCCGCATCTAAGATCACCGCAGCTGATTGAGAACAAAATTTGTCATCCCAGTTTGCGTCAAAGGTGAAGACCACGCACATCAAGGAGTGGGGGCCTAGATAGTATATCAATTCCCACTAATTTTTTATAAATCCTTTAAATTTCTAATAAAGTGATTTATAATAAAAAAATATTAATAAAAATTTTAAAAATAGAAAGTAAGAAAGATAAAAATATAAAATATAAAAATAAAATAAGTAAATTACAAATAAATATAATAAAAATCAATAAATGTATTAATAATAATAATAATAAAGGTATTGATAATAATAATAATAATATATGTAATATTAGGTATTTTTTTTAGTAAACTGCAAAAATCATTTATGTGGTTTAAACATATTTTAACAGAAATCATCCATGTGGTTTAAATGACATTATTACCTTCCATAATTAATGGTAAGGGGCGTATTCTGTCGAACGTTCCATCACTCAGGATTAGTGCCAACGGTATCGGCTAGGGATGGTTAGCGCCAAAAGCTACAAACCACAGGAATTATTTTTTGCAGTATCACACTAAAAAATTTAAAAATTTTGAATTTTGGTCCTTAAAATTTTAAAAACTTAAAAAAACAAGTAATGTTTTAGACCAAAATGACTTTAGAAAAGATAATGTAATCTATTAAATATTTAATTACAAATTAAACTACTAACTATATTTATTTATTTTGAACATAACTACTAACTATATTCACTCCCACTTATTCCACATCTATATATACAGAATAACTAAATTGCACACACAAATTAACTCTCCTATACATTGTTGTCGTTATACATTGTTAATTGTCTAGTGTTTTACAAACACGTTGAGCGCTTATTTTAACAGAAGTGACATATTCATACTAAGAAATTAAAAATAGACATTAGTACGAAAGCGGAAATAGAGAAAACCAAAAAACAAAAGCGAAAATGTGTGAGATATTGTAAGATTTATTATTTTTTTATTTTTTTATCTAAGTACTCACAAATTCAAAAACTTGTATAACATATAAATATACTATATTGGATAGGATAGTGTCAAAATAGAAAGACAAAATATTTGTAATAAACGTAAAATGGATTAAAAAGTTTTTTTCTGAAATTTTAAAAATTTTCAGAAGATAAATGATGTTGAATTGTTGATAGATAGAAAAAGTAGAAAATAATTTGTTTCTAAAAGCGTATAGTTTTGATGAAAATAAATTATGAAAAAATGTTTGCGCACTAAAATATTGTAAATAGACTTTTTATGCATCAAAAAATTGTTTGTAAATCCATTTTTATAATACTTGCGTCAAAAGTTCTGTGTACATAACATATAAGAATTTAAATTTTTGGTGTATCAAATGTTTTTTACGTATTTAAATATTATTTTTTGAGAAAAAAAACTCTAGAGAAAATCAAAATCATAAAAACTTACTTCACTATTTTTTCATCCACCACATTCCTTATATTTTTAAAACATTTAAATTTTTTTGGAGAGCTTGACATAGAGGGAAAGAATAATATTTTTTCCTTTTCGGCACTAAAGTTCCGAAACAAAAAGGATGTGAGAAAAAACATAAAGGAGATGGAAAATTAGAAATATTTAAGTGAGAGTTTTTATGTAGGTCTTATAAATGAATTTATCTATCCATCTAAATAGGGGGGCCCCCCCCCTGAAAAACACGATTGGGGTTACCACTCACATTTTATAGACAATTCTCACAATTTATATAAAATCTCTCTAAACTTCACAATCTCCATTTTATTTTCAAAAAACATGTCTAACCAAAACACTTCCCGACCCAACAAACTTGAACCAAGAATCCTCAACCGGAGCAATCCGCCGACACCCGACGACACATTTACGCTCCGAAACCCATCACCGAACCCGAACTTATTACGGCCACAATCATACTATCACCAACCTTACCCAAACCAACCATACCGAAACCCGGCATCGGCGCCGAAACAATACGGGTTTCACGGTTACGGGTCACAACCAAACGCGTTTCATGATTACTCGTCCCAACATTCCTCGTTTCCATTTAGCCACCAAGATTACGTCTCACAAACCCAAATGGGTGGTCCGTCATCACAACCACGTACTCCGATTAATGTATTTCAGGTCGAAGAGTTGTACACGCCTGAATTTTTGGACTTTTTTCAAGAAAACACCGGTTATTGGCAACAACCCGAACCTCACGAATCTCCGATTGAACAAGTCGTGACCTCACCAACGAAGAAGAATAAGGCGATCCGTAACCGCCAAAAGAGGACGATTGAAAGCGATGATGCACCCCGACAGACTGCGTGGACAACAGAGGAAGAAATTGCGTTGGCTAAAGGTTGGCTTGCCGTTTCTGAAAACAACAAACATGGTAATGAGAGGAGGAAAGATGGCTTTTGGTGTGAGGTTTTTCAGTACATAGAGAGCAAAACAAAATAGTATGGGCGTCGAACATACGATATGGTGTGCGGAAAATGGAAGACGATACGCCCGTCCGTGATTCGGTTTTGTGAAATTTACAATAATGTAATGCGTATGGCGCGGAAGAGTGGAGCCGAAGACGAAGATTACGTTCAAAGGGCACTGATTCACTGTGAAATTGAAACCGAAAAAAAAAAAAATAAAACTTCCCCTTTAAACTTCATCATTATTGGAGATTTTAAAAGAACGTCCGAAATGGCAAGAAAAAGCAATTCCAACCTTCAACACAGGGTCAGAGGAGGTAGCAAAGATAAACAAGTCAACTGTTCTAGGGTTCATTCAACACAGAGTCTATGGAAGCTAGTAATAATCTAATACTAATGGTTAGCGCCCCCCCCCACCGCCTCCCCCCAACCACCAAAACCCCCCCCCCCTCCCAACGATAAAATGATGAGGTGTAGGAAATATCCACGACCAAGAGGGCAAGGACAAAGCGAGAGCTGCTAGGAGGAAAAATAAAGGGTCAAAAAACTGTCAGGATCAGTCAACTATAAATGAGGATGGCATTGGCAAGGTTTGATGGTAACCTAGATGTACACTTAGGAGAAAGAATAACGTTTAGCGTTTTTAGACATCAAAAGGAAGGAGGTGGAATGTCGTGAACAAGAGCTTGAACAACCAAACATGGGGTTCTATCTCTAGCCATACGATCACTTGATCGGGGACCAGCGAAATGCAATGGATGAAATAAGGGCAAAGATCAAGGCGAAGTATAATTTGCAGTATTAGTTTACGTTTAAGTTTTTTATTTATCTATGTATCGTATCGTTTTTATTTATCTATGTATCGTTCAAGTTTTAATGAATGAATAAAAGTTTTTAAATTTTAGTTTACATTTTTATTAATTTCATACGTTTATGTTTTTAATTTATGAATGAAAGTAATTAAATAAAAAAATGATGGGTAAGGTGAGTTTGGTATGTAAGGTGAGTTGTTATTAAAGGTGAAAGGTGAGATATAAAGTTGGAGAAAGAAAGCTGACGTAGCGCTGACGTGTAAAATGAGTGTGTCACCACCCCTCCATCTAGCCTTAAGGGCATCTTTAATGCATTGAATTATTTTGAGTTTAATACATTGTCAAGTCAATGTCATGTCAATAAGTATTGTGTTTCTAAAAATTCTTAAAATGCATTGAGCAATATTGATTTAATCAACTAACACATCACTATCTCACTTTCATTAAAGTAATATATAATATATACTCCACTATGCACTAACACATGTGAGGCTGGCCCACATAGTACGTATATTTCATGTTGCTTCCGTGAAGCACGCATATTCAATGAACGAGTGAGCTGGAAGCTTTACGATGGATTAAACTCATAAATGGTCTCATTGCACCTTGCCACCGAGACCCATTGTGGATGCCCTAATACTATTAAAACAAGTTTATGCCCTATGTCATCTTTAACTATGTGTGTAACCTTTTCCCTTTTTGTCTTCTGAATATTTCATTTATAGTCCTTTGACTATCTAACTTTTGTCAGTTTATTTAGATTTTATACCGTGTTGACGGTGGTGATTTTTATTAGAATTGTGGTGAATTATGGTTTATTGTGATTAATAATCCCTTTTGGAAGGTATTATTGTGTTATTTGTATTCTGGGTGGTTTGACCCGTGAATTTTAAGAAATGCCAAAAAATGAGTCTGACACGTCCGTTAATGTCCAAATGAGTTTTGAAAGGGTGTAAAGTGAAAATATGTTGTGTAAATACTCTAGGTTAATGGAAAAGTGTTTTTAAGGTGAATAAAAATGCTAATTAACTTTGGGGTAAATTTTACGGTTGAGTTTTACGAGTATTTAAGTGATCCTGACACGAAAAGAAGGACCCGAGACCACCTAGGATACTCTAGCCGGTCAAGAAGTCAAGAGAGGACAAGGAGGCAATTTTATAGCAAGTTTGTCCCAAGGTTGTACACTTATATGCTTTCACTAGAAACTTTTTCTCATAATCCATTTCATTTCAAAAAAATAAAACACACACACAAGTGTGTGTGCTCTTGTGTTCGTCCGCCACCAACAACAACATAACACAAAAAAAAATTACATCTTTGATCGAGAACGTGATATTCCGGGTTGATACGAGTGTTTGGGTTGTTCGATTCGTGTCAAAATATACATTTTTGAAGATTTTCTTGTAAGTTTTCAAATTTAAATTTTGTTTGTCCTTTTGGGTGTATTTTGATGCATAGATGTTAGTTGTACAAGTTGATCGTCGTGAAAATCGATTTTTGGAAACGAAACGGATAAAAATAGGGTGTTTGGTTCGTTGGATTAAAAAAGAAAAAAGGAGGATTTTTGTAGTTTTGATGTTGTGGTCGTGATGGTTGAATAATATACGTTGCTAGATAGCTTATTTTTTTATAGTAGCTTGTATAGCTTATTCGGGCTTATTTTTAAGCTATTTCTTGGTTTATTTTGGGCTTATATGCCACGAAAATTTCCCAAAATCACCAGGAAAGTGATTTTGATTATTTTGTGTTATGGCGTATGTTGTGGACTATTTTTTAGGCTTATGGTAGTAACCAAATGCGATACGTAGCTTATTAGCTTAGTTTCAAGCTTAATATACGTATTTTGGAGCTTATGGGCTCACAGCCTGTTGGGAATAAGACGACTAAGTGTCGTTTCTGCTGGTAGAGATTTTCGTTTCTGCTGATGGCATTAAGTTGTTCTTGCTGATTATGTTTCTGCTGGTCATGTTCTCGTTCCTGCTGGCAGTTCAAGTAACGTTCCTGCTGATTATGTTTCTGCTGGTCATGTTCTCGTTCCTGCTGACAGAGATAGAATATGCTGATTGTTATTTATAGACGTAATTAATAAATTTAGGTATAAGTATGTTGCTTATCGGGGAGGAATGAGATTGTATGATTCTGGAGCTTAAGTCGTCAACCATCACACCACTAAACTGTTTTGGGTAATTGTACAACGCGTCTAAAACACTATGCATCAAACGTGAAGATTGTTTTGGAATTGGATGATTAATTGGGACATTAACTGGACTAGGTCGTGTGCGGGCGTCGTTGCATTTGCTTGTGTGATTGAGATTGGGTTGCTTTAAAGACTTGCTTGAGGGAGTTTTCTCGTTAGCCCCACTTTTTATTGGTTTTGTTGGGGAATAAAATGATACTCAAATGTGTTTAAATGTTTTGAATTGATCTGTGCGAAATGTGGTTTTGTTTTTGGGACAAGATATGTGCTTATGACTGCTATGTGAATATTATGTGTTGATTTACTTGCATGTACTGTGTTTGGCATGGCAAGGTTTTGTGTGGTACTTGCATGTGTTGTGTTTGGCATGCAAGGTTCTGTGTGGTACTTGCATGTGCTGTGTTTGGCATGCAAGGTTCTGTGTGGTTCGCCCTAATATAGTGCTCCAGCTGGTAGGCCCTTTAGGTGCGTTAGTGATTTGGGAGTTGCGACTCCGGGTTTATTATTGGATGTTGAGATATGACTAGCGGGGATGCTATGTCTTGGATTGTTAGCATATATTCACTGTCATATAGCACTATTGTCCACTGTTGAAATATTGGCATAACTTTTGGGTTTAAGGTCAAACCTACGAGCTCACCAACATTATTGTTGACGTTGAGCAGTATCATTTTCAGGTGAAGTGAAGAAGAGTAGTTTGGTGATCTGTTGATAGCCAGACTAGAAGTAACCCCGCGCGTGATTTTTGGTTTGGAGGTGGTCTTGCTTGCTTGTATTTTGAATCTGGTTTTTGGATGTTTTAGATTAAGTTTGGATTATGGTCCCCTGTGTGGGCAGTTGAATAAGTGTAAGAGATTGTGGATTTTAGTAGCGATTTGGGACATCACTTGAGTTTGTTCAAGGTTGATGGTCTTCATAGCACTGGAGTTTATGCAAGGTAGTTTTCTCTATTTTTGTATCTTGTGTTATGATTGATCATTATGTTGCATTCCCGAGTTTTCTCCATTGTCGGGGTGTAAGAGATTGGTAATCGAATCTAAGGTTATAGAGAACTAGGTGGATTGGCCTAGACTATAACCTAAGATCCGTCGTCTAGTTGCGTATAGGATCTATGTGCGCGGTGTTCCGCTTTTGTGTGCCTTTGTGTGTTCGCGGTTTAGTGCCTTAGTTATGCCAGTCATTGAAATGGGTAGGATCAATATTGAATATGAATGGGAAAGGATGCGAATATAAGTACGGTGGCTAACGTAGTTATAAGCGTATCATAACTCACTCATACTTAGTAATGTTGTTCACATAAATTGATGTTGACACTGTAGGGTGGTGTTATGTGTATATCAGTATATATATAGTGAGATATTATATATATATATATATATATTAGTCTTCCCACTTACCTAACGTTGACATTGTTCTCCCTCGTTAATAATGACCGCTCGAAGAATGAGGACCCGAAGTGCTGCCCGACCTGCTGCCGAATCGTTAGGAGGGGGAACGGGTAAACGGGTTGGTAGAGGTAGAAGGGGTAGAAGACCTAAGGAAGGTAATGATGAGCATGTTGATGAATTGAATAGTCAAGGAAATGACCAA
Source organism: Tanacetum coccineum (assembly GCA_026074375.1). NCBI lineage: Eukaryota > Viridiplantae > Streptophyta > Magnoliopsida > Asterales > Asteraceae > Tanacetum > Tanacetum coccineum. Next base: position 36,582 of record BQNB010010958.1, read on the forward strand.
GGTATGAGAGCGAATAGGGGTGTAGAGGGAGTCAATGGGAATGTAGAGTATGGGGGTGCACCCGACTTCTCAACGATCATTGCCCAACAATTGCAGAACCTCTTACCCGCCATGTTGGCTCAAGTTAGTAATCGAGGAAATGTTGAAAATCAAAACTGTTTAATTTGTTTGGTTAATGAGACGTTAAGTGAGAACGTTGGGGAATGTGATAGTGAATGACCCGGGTAGTTTGTTATATAAGGATTTCTTAGCTTAGATTTTTCACCCTTTATTTGTTAATTTTTATTAATTTTCGAAACTTAAAAAGTTGAAAAGTCTTTTAAAAATAGTAAATTAATTCAGAAAATTACAAAAAAATAGTTTTTAGATTTAGAATAAATATTTTTAGGTTTACAAGCATTAAAATCATTTTTACCACTTTTAGATTTTAATTTTGATTTTTAGCTTTTTAAATCAATTTTAGAAAATAGATTTTTATTATAAAAAGTAGTTAAAAATAGTTTTTTAAGTTTTTATCATATTTTAGACTTTTCTAAGGTAGAATATCATTTTTTAGAATTTTTAGGTATTAATTTGCTATTTTCTAGGATTTTAAATAGATTAAATTAGTTTTTAATTCATAAAAAAATTATTAAAAAGCCAAAAAAAATATATAAATCTTTTTTAGAAAATTTTCTTTTGTCATTTTTGAGGTTTACATGCATTAAAATATTTTGTAGGTTTTTAATTTGAATTAGTTGATAATTTAGCGCGTTTTTAGGATCCCGGTTTTGCGTTTTAGTTCAAATTTTTGTTGCCTTAGTTAATTTTAGTGCCTTAATTTTCCCATAGATTTAGAAAACCAATCCCAATTTTGTCCCATTCAAGCATCAATTCTCAAAACGACTCTCGACTTTCAATTGCATTCCTCATTGGGGAAACGACCCGGGAATCATACTTCCGGATTATTATAATTGTGATTTTTTTATTCTTACCCTATATATTTATATAAGTATTTTATATTTATATATTATATATTTTAAAGGCGTGAGTCAATCGTGATCACTTTTCCATTCTTTTGAGAATGAAAAATGCTAGGTTATAAGGAGTGGATGTCTCAATGCAATAAAGCATGTGACAAAGACAAGCGGAGACATGATCCTTATGTCCTCCTAGACAAATAGCGTTTTCACGAATAATATCAACCCAAGGTTTCATATGAGTTTGAATTTCTAGGGTTAAAATTTCGTTTTCACCTACGACAATCGTTTTCTTATTTTTTGTACGAGTCTCTTGACCTTGTTGAGGAATTTGAATAAGAGACTTAATGACTCTTGGAGACGGAGGTTTGGTTTTAAAAAGACCTCTACTTGGAACACTTACTGACAAATGGTCAAGAGACGGCATTTCGGTGGTAGAGGCTTGACCTTTGAATGGTATTTTTAGAATTTGACCGAATTAAGGGTTGCAAACTAGAAATCGAGGGTCATGTCCTTGACATCAATTTGATACCTTTTGGGCATGGGAGTTTTGATGTGATTATAGGTATGGACTGATTGTCTAATTATAAGGCTGAAATAATTTTTCATGAGAATGTAGTGAGGATACCACTACCGGATGGCAAGGTGCTTAGAGTATTAGGAGAGAGACTAAAAGAGAAAGCGAGACTCTTGATGAGTGCTAAGGCTAATGAAAAGAAACAAGAAGAGATTGTTGTGGTTAGAGATTTTCCTAAGGTATTCCTGGATGACCTATCCGGATTACCGCCTATTCGGGAAATTAAGTTTCGAATTGAGTTAATCCCTAGAGCAACGACGGTAGCCAAGTCTCCTTATCGTTTGGTACCTTCTGAATTAGAGGAGTTGTCGAGACAACTAAAGGAACTCCAAGACAAAGGTTTCATTCGACCAAGTTCATCGCCTTAGGGAGCACCAATATTGTTTGTTAAGAAAAAGTATGGTTCTTTAGGATGTTTATTGACTATAGAGAATTAAACAAGTTGACTGTTAAGATTCGATATCCGCTTCCTAGGATTGATGATCTATTTGACCAACTGCAAGGGTCACAGTTTTTCTCGAAGATAGATCTTAGGTCTGGATACCATCAACTAAGAGTGCATGAGGATGACATTCCAAAGACTACGTTTAGAACTCGTTATGGACATTTCGAGTTCACAGTACTTCCCTTTGGTCTGACTAATGCACCAGTGGTATTTATGGATTTGATGAATAGAGTTTGTAGACCTTATCTTGATAAGTTTGTGATAGTGTTTATAGACGATATATTAATCTACTCTAAGACTCAAGAGGAGCAAGTAGAACACTTAAGGTTAGTCTTGGGACTGCTCGAAAAGGAGAAATTGTATGCTAAGTTTTCTAAGTGTGAATTCTGGCTAAGAGAAGTGCAGTTTCTTAGGCATGTGATAAATGGTAATGGGATTCATGTAGACCCTAGTAAGATTGAAGTTGTTAAGAATTGGAAAGCCCCTAGAACTCTGACTGAGGTTTGTTCATTCTTAGGATTAGCTAGGTATTACCGTAGGTTCATTGAGAACTTTTCTAAGATACCTAAGTCTCTTACTATCTTGATTCAAAAGTTTAAGACTTTCAATTGGGGTGAGGAACAGGAATTGGCATTTCAAACCTTGAAGGATAAGTTATGTAATGCGCCTGTTCTAGCTCTCCTCGATAGACCAGAATACTTTGTGGTATATTGTGATGCGTTCAGGATAGGACTAGTCTGTGTGTTAATTCAAAGAGGTAAAGTGATAGCCTATGCGTCTAGGCAGTTTAAAATTCATGAGAAGAATTATACTACCCATGATTTGGAGTTGGGTGCGGTCGTGTTTGCACTTAAGATCTGGAGACATTATCTGTATGGGACAAAGAGTGTCATCTATATGGATCATAAGAGTCTTCAGCATATCTTTAGTCAAAAAGAGCTGAATATATGACAGCGTCGCTAGATAGAGTTGTTTAGTGATTATGACTGTGAAATTCTCTACCATCCTGGTAAGGTGAATGTGGTGGCTGATTCCCTAAGTAGGAAAGAAAGAGTAAAGCCTAAGAGAGTTAGAGCTATGAATATGACCCTTCAGTTGGGTATCAAGGATAGGATACTGGCGGCTCAAAAGGAGGCTGTGGATGAGTTTACAGGATTGCAAAAAGGTTTAGATGAGATGATAGAACAGAGAAGTGATGGAACTTTGTACTACCTAGATCGAATATGGGTACCTTTGAAGGGCGATGTAAGAACCCTGATAATGGATGAAGCCTATAAGTCAAAGTACTCTATATACCCAGGAGCTGATAAGATGTATTATGATTTGAGAGATAGGTATTGGTGGCCTGGAATGAAAAAGGATATAGCTGAGTATGTTAGTAAGTGTTTGACTTGTCTAAAGGTTAAGGCTGAGCATAAAAGGCCATCTGGCCTGCTCCAGCAACCTGAGATTCCTGTATGGAAATGGGAAGGGATAGCTATAGATTTTGTAACTAAGTTGCCTAGGACTAGTAGTAGGCATGACACAATCTGGGTCATTGTGTATCGATTAACTAAGTCTGCTCATTTTCTACCTATGCGTGAGGATTATAAGATAGATGGAGGAAGCCTCTAGAGTTTAGTGTAGATGACTATGTCTTGCTCAAAGTGTCTCCTTGGAAAGGTGTGGTACGCTTTGGGAAGAAAGAGAAGTTAGCACCTAGATTTGTTAGACCTTTTGAGATTATTGAGAAGGTAGGCCTTGTGGCCTATAGGTTAGATTTGCCCGAGGAATTGAATGGTGTTCATGACACTCGAACCTTAAGAAGTGTTTGGCTGATCTAACACTGAAAGTGCCTTTAGATGAGATTCGAGTTGATGCTAAGTTAAATTTTGTAGAAGAGCCTGTATAAATTTTGGAAAGAGAGTTTAAGAAGTTGAAGTGTAGTAGGATTGCCATCGTCAAGGTTCGGTGGAATTCGAAACGTGGCCCTGAATTCATGTGGGAACGTGAAGATCAGATGAAATGGAAGTACCCGCGTTTGTTTAGTGATGTTAGTAGTTGAATTTCGGGGACGAAATTATTTTAAGGGGGTAGAATGTAACCTTTGCCCTTTTTATGTTCTGAATATTTCATTTATAGTCCTTTGACTATTTGACTTTTGTCAGTTTATTCAGATTTTGTACCGTGTTGACGGTGGTGATTTTTATGAGAATTATGGTGAATTATGGTTTATTGTGATTAATAATCCCTTTGGAAGGTATTATTGTGTTATTTGTATTCCGGGTGGTTTGACCCGTGAATTTTAAGAAATGCCAAAAAACGAGTCCGACACGTCCGTTAATGTCCAAATAAGTTTTGAAAGGGTGTAAAGTGAAAATATGTCGTGTAAATAATCTAGGTTAATGGAAAAGTATTTTTAAGGTGAATAAAAATGTTAATTAACTTTGGGGTAAATTTTACGGTTGAGTTTTACGAGTATTTAAGTGATCCTGACACAAAAAGAAAGACCCGACACCCCATAGGATGCCATATCCGGTCAAGAAGTCAAGAGGGGAAAGGAGGCAAATTTATAGCAAGTTTGTCCCAAGGTTGTACACTTATACGCTTTCACTAGAAACTTTTTCTCATAATCCATTTTATTTCAAAATAATAAGACACACACACACAAGTGTGTGTGCTCTTGTGTTCGTCCGCCACCAACAACAACAATCCACCATAAATTTTCCAACTTTGATTGAGAACGTGTTATTCCGGGTTGATACGAGTATTTGGGTATTCATTTAAACAACATTTGGGTTGTTCGGTTCGTGTCAAAATATACATTTTTGAAGATTTTCTTGTAAGTTCTCAAATTTAAATTTCGTTTGTCCTTTTGGGTTTATTTTGATGCATAGATGTTAGTTGTACAAGTTGATCGTTGTGAAAATTGATTTTTAGAAACGAAACGAATAAAAAGGTTATGTTTGGTTCGTGGGTTAAAAAAGGAAAAGAGGTTTTTTTTTATAGTTTTGATGTTGTGGTCGTGATAGTTGAATAATATATGTTGATAGGTAGCTTATTTTTGATAGTAGATTGTATAGCTTATGCGGGCTTATTTTTTAGCTATTTCTTGGCTTATTTTGGGCTTATATGCCGTGAAAAATTCCCAAAATTACTAGGAAAGTAATTTTGATTATTTTTGTGTTATGGCGTATGTTGTGGACTATTTTTGAGGCTTATGGTAGTAACCAAATGCGATACATAGCTTATTAGCTTATTTTCAAGCTTAATATACGTATTTTTGAGCTATTGGACTTACGGCCCAATAAGTCTATTTAAGTCGTGGCTTAATGGGCGGGCTTATTGTGGTCCGGATTATTTTTACTTATTGGTATAAGCTTATGTATGTAAATGGACCTTGGTTTTGGACTTGGATCGTATTTTGGACTTATAAATATCTTAATAGACTCTTGTTGGGCCTTAAAGCCCAATAATCGATATTTAGTTGTTATGAGAGTTTTGTCAGACTTTTGAAAGTGGTCCATGCCTTAAGTGATCACTAATCTTAGAAATGAAATTTTACATTTAATAATTTGTAAATGTTTATTTTTATTGTAACCGTTTTTACATTTTGTTATTATCAAAACGTTGAGAGGTCGAAAAATATAAATAACGTTTTTAGGCATTATTTGTATTAACAAAATGTATTTACAAAGTGATATTGAATGATATTTTGGGAAAAAAGTGTTAGTAAACATTGAAGATTGAGATTTTGGAGTTTTGTCGAAAAGTGTCGAATTAGTGAAAAATGTTGAAAATAAGGTTTGAAACCTTGGAAAATATTGTATAAGCGTACGGGTCATGTCGAAATTTTGTAAAAAGTTTATACTTAGAAATTTTCCTAAAAACATGATTTTTAATTTTTTTTTAAAATTCACTAAAAGACAAAAAATATTTTTTTTTCTCGAAACTTTTCTAATGTGTTTATTATGAGTAAACGTTTCAATTTCAACCATATTATGATTATTTTGAGGTGACTAAGGTTACCGAATAGACTTATCGAGATATATTTATAATTATTAATTATAAATATTTACTTATATTACTTATCTATTTTCTTTAAATAGTATAAGTATATACCGTTGAGATATCAGAATGATATGATTGTTGGGATAAGACGTCAACCATCACACCACTAAATCGTTTTGGGTAATTGTACAACGCGTCTAAACTCTATGCATCAAACGTGAAGATTGTTTTGGAAATAAATGATTAAATTGGGACATTAACTGGACTAGGTCATGTGCGGGCGTCGTTGCATTTGCTTGTGTGATTGAGATTTGGTTGCTAAAGACTTGCTTGAGGTGAGTTCTCGTAGCCCCACTTTTTACTGTTTTTCCGTTGGGGGAAAATGATACTCAAATGTGTTTTGAAATGTTTTGAATTGATCTGTGCAAAATGTGGTTTTGTTTTTGGGACAAGATACGTGCTTATGACTGCTATGTGAATATTATGTGATGCATGATTGTTTGGATCGGATGGGTACACCTACCCAGTTGATTGGATCGGATGGGTACGCCTACCTAGTATTTGTGTGATTATGGGAGCGGATGGGTACGCCTACCCAAATTTGTGTTTAGTCCTGCCCTAATATTAGTGCTCCAGCTGGTAGGCCCTTAAGGTGCGTAAGTGACATATTATGATTGACTAGCGGGGATGCTATGTATTGCATTGTTTGCATATATTCACTGTCATATAACACTATTATCTACTGTTTTGAGATATTGGCACAACTTTTGGGTTTAAGGTCAAACCTACAAGCTCACCAACATTATTGTTGACGTTTTCGAGTATCATTTTCAGGTGAAGTGAAAGAGGAATAGTTTGGTGATTGTGTTAGCATACTTAGAAGTATCCCGAGTGAAATTTCATGTGAAGTCTTGCTTTGTTTATTTGGTTTGGTTCTTAGTATTTGGATATTTTGGTTTAAGTTAGATTTGGACCCCTATGAGGGCATTCGAATAATTGTAAGAGATTTATGAATTTTGGTTATGATTTGGGACATCACTCAAGGATGTTCGAGGTTGATGGTCTTCATAGAATTTGAAGTTTATGCATTGTAGTTTTCTCTATTTTGTATCTTGTGTTATGATTGATCATTATGTTGCGCTCCTGAGTTTCTGCCATTGTCGGGGTGTGACACTTGTGTTATGTGTATCATATGTGTATGATAGGTTAGTATTTAGGCCACAAAACACATAGTGTGTTAGATTGGTTCTATCTCGAAGAAGAATTTGGCATTTAGCTTAGTACCAAAAAAAGTGTAAGCGACGTGTACTGTTTTCTCCGCCTAAAGGGAGCTTGTTGACATAGTGAAGATAACTCTCAAGTTGGGTACTTGGGGAGTGGAGTAGGGCTAAGCTTTTCAATGACAATCAACAAAGCTCAAAGACAGAAAATTCCGAACATTGGCGTTTATCTTCTAGAATCGGTTTTCTAACATGGATAACTTTACGTTGCCTTGTCAAGAGGAATTTCACATTACACGACAAAAGTATTAGTAAATCTAACAAATATGTTTAAACTTGACAGAGTTTGCACATCAAACGTGGTGTATCGAGAGGTTTTACATGATGACTAACACACGTTAAGAATCATTTAATTTCATTTAAAAGCACTTTTATAATAAATTACGTTTCTTTTCTAATAATGAGTGACATTGAAAAATTCATGATTTGTTGTCTTATATAATTCTTGTATGCATATATACTTGACTTTTACATCAAACAAATACACATATTCCTACTATTTGTGATAGTCTAGTTCAATTAACATTATATAGATAATTAAAGACATAAGCCCTACCAAATTGAAAATTTGAATTAAATATTAGAGAAAAATAAAAAAATTGATGTTCTTACCTCCCGCATATAAAAAATAACACTCGAATCAAGACTAATTGAAAACTCAGAAGGGTATTCGATCCATCTCAGCATATTTCCTTCTTTCTTTCTTTTTTTAGTACTATGATGTTTCTAAAGATTTAAACCCTTGTGGTTGAAGTCGTTGTTCTTCCTCTTGAATACTAAGTATCTCGATCTTGAATATTGCCTGTGTTTTGGGGATGGAAAGGTATTCCTCATCTATCCCTTTTTTCTTCTTTGATATGAGCTGGAAAAGCATATGATCTTTTGTGTTTTTGGGCTCAAAAGAGTTGGTTCATTTACACATTAGAATATTAATTTGGGCCTTAATAACTACTGTACGGTTATATTAAGCATTATCATCTTTAAAAATATAACTTTCATAAATATAAAACATCAACATATGAATGCAGTACTTTTAAAATGTAGCAGACACTTGTAATTTCCAATATATAAACTATATGGTTGATATCTACATTTATAACTCATCTTCAAAATCTTCCAATACGGCTTACATCATTCGATAATTCAGTACTTCATCGATTGTTAACGCAATTTTTTTTACCCAATTTAAACTTTTGATAGTTATAGTTTATAGTTATTTTAATTAAAAATTTTCATTATTTCATAAATTTATTGCTAGAAAAAAACGTACAAATGAATAGCATTTGCTCGTCACAAAATTTAGTTACCGTGTACCCGTCGTCGCGTTGCGCGGGTACCCGGCTAGTAAAGCATGAAGTTTCTTACCTTAGCTCGTTTGTTATAGAGAATGTTGTGCAACGAATGCAGGTTTTCATCAGGTTTTCTCTTGAATAGCTTGTACGCCACTAAAATAATATACATCATAGAGTTGTGCAAGTGCAAATAATGAAATAGAAAGACTACTTACTTCTAAACTTAAAGCCTTCATAATGTAAATACACAACGTATCATAAAATATCAGTTTTTAAAACCTTTTTGTTTAAACAATACATGGGTAGTGAGCATAAATACGTGTAAGAAAGTTGAAATCCTTCATTAATACCACTTGCATCTATATACAACCTAAAGCATACTTGACATTTGTAAGCTAGAGCTAAAAAAGGCAAAGCTTAAAAAACAAGAGCATAAAGAAACACAATGTATTAATTACTTTATACATACTGATCATTTCTCATATTCTAATTACTATATTTTGTATGTTGTTATGTAAAGTTGTACGTATATGTATGAAGTAATTCATAGAGAATACCAATGCTGCTATATTCATAGAAACTAAAAACATCTAGTTCTTCATAGACTTAATTATGTATCACTAACCAATTCAATGTTATCTTCTTAAAATGCTATTATTAACTGTCCACCTGTGGCTTATCTAGAAATGCATCTATAGATATTTAAAGACCGTGGTTAGCATTTTCATTTGTTAACATAACATCATTATATAGTGACTCTCAAATAGACACCCATACCATCAATATAATAACCCGCAAAGCCATAAAATCCAGCAAATGAACCTCTTTTCCATGGTACTTCAAAATGAGTCCCTTTAGCTGACCAAAATGCTTATGTGTCCTTTTATTCGTTACGAACGACAATGATGAAATTACTGTGTACCAAGCATATTCTCTTGTAAATTTCACAATCGTTCCAGTAATGCGGATTATCTCCTAATCGTCATCGTATGTAACCTGAGAAAAAAAATAAACTAATTAGTTAGACATGGTACATAAAAATATCAACAAAAACAAACAAAATTCACATCGAAATAAACCAACCGAAACAAAAAACCCCCAAATTTCATGTTCATATACCCAAAGCGGTGTTCCATCTCTATAACCCAGATAAACAAATATCGATTATAATAATTAAAATGCCAGAAATAAATATTCAGTAATCCAACATTCAACCAACAATAAACCTTAAACGTACCCTTAATAACACATCACCAAAAATACTGGACACAAAAACCAAACCTTTCCTTCTTCATATTCCTCATGCTGATGTTTTGCTGCAGCCGTTGAATTCATCAAAGTCTTTTTGGACGAGTCCATGGAGCGTTTCATACCCATAACAGCCCTGCCTCCCTTGACATGCACACTGTTACAAATGCAAAGGTGCGACCATAGACCCTTTAAAGCCAATAACTGCAAGAATGTTCATCCCTACCACCATCGATATAAGTAGCGATTACTTCTATGATCATCAGCCTAAACCCATAATAAAAATAAAATAGAATCGGAAAAAGAATAGTCAAATAGATAATTAAATTAGAACATACCTTTAATTTACTAATTGTGTGTTAGTGAAACCGCCTCTTTACCGCTGATGAGGAACCGGTGACACCGGATAATTAAACGCTATCAAAATCTACATACATACTTTGATATCCTCAAACGCCCAAAACCTTTCTTGACGTGGTCTTGTTTTGCTCTCATCTTAGCAATGTGTTCACTGGATATGCGAGGCGGTGGATTTGATAGTGTCTGGATTCTTCATGAAGAGAGCTACTGTAGTATGCGCTAGTCACAAAACATAAGCATCTTAAAACAAATCTATTCACTAAAGCATACATATATCGTCGTTTCTTTAACCATTAAAACACAAATTTTTCACCACTCAAACTTCATGTAAAAGGTAAAGCACACGATTTATATATATGTAAAAAGCCTACGGTTCATGTGTAATATTGTTATTTGTAGACATGTTGCTAGCCGCTTTTCTTAGATTTTGCCTAATAGTTGTTTCTAAGATACAAAGTAAAGAAACTTTATTTATAAATTTACCATCTAGAAGTGCTTTTGATAATTCTTTTTGTGTCGCAAATTATGCTCTCATAAGTATTGTTTCACTCAGTGACTTCTTCGGATTCAAAACTGTGTTCTGTCGAACCAAACGAATCGTAGCCGGTTTTCGACCATCTTCTTACTTCCAAGTTGCACCCTGATCACATCCAAAAAGAGACTTCATTATATTCACATTCAACCTACGGCAATATTGTAATTGATGGTTAACATCCCACAGTTACACAATTTAATCAAGTCAACACACTTACTTAAACGAACTCTATTTTAGTTGGTCGTATCTGAAGCAGCCGTTACCTTTATCCCAATGCAAAGGGATCTGTTTTTTCTTTAAGTCGTCACCTAAGGAATTATGCCCTTCAAAGTATTCCTCTTCTACTTCTGAATTGATGCCTACACACCAAAATTTAATTAAGGTATTAAAAACCAAAACCAAAACTATTAATCCAATCAACTTTTTAATGATGAGGAAAACTATCAAAGGAATGGAACTCAATGGTGAGTATTTTTTTGTATGCTTAAAGTTAGTTACACAAATACACGTACATTAAAAGCTACAATACTTATCATATACGAAGTAAATTTACAAACATAAGTAGAGATCTTGTAAAGCAAATCGCACTATTTGAATATAACTCATACTACACCACTATTTGTTTGACTTCATAGTACAGAATATACTTTTAACTCTGCTGAAATAATATCAAACTTACATTTTGTTATTGTCCATCCAAAAGGTACATATTTCGAAGATTTAATTAATCACCGCCACCGAAAGCCACATCTTGAAGATTTAAATGAATATCGATAAACTATTGATTTGGGTCTGAAATTAATTTAACCTAATTTGATGTTAGTGTATTTTGATTTGGGGATATTTTAGATAAGTGGCGTTACTGTATTTTGGTTCTATAAGGAAATTGTGAGATGTTTCTCGAATTAAAGTGAAGCTTAAAAGAAAAGAAAATAGGTCGAACACTAAGCAGGCCAGAATAAGCCTAACGTCAAAACGTCATTAAAAAGCATAAAAAATGTCATTTTTGTTTTGATCTTTAGTATAGTATACAACAAGCAAAATAGCCCGCGCGTTGCCGTGGGGCATAATTTTTTACGAATCGATTTCGAATGAGTATTGAGGGAGAATGTGTATGCGTGTTGCGGCAGGGCTGACTTGTATGCAGCACATGTATTTTTATTTCAATGAGCATTGCAAACAAATATAGGTTATTTATATAATTTAAACTTTCATAGAATTGTACGTTTCGACCCTTGTCGTTTATTTTAAAATTATTAGGTAGTTTAGGGTGTGTTTTGAAAGTATATTTTTTTAGATATATATACAGTAAACTTCAACATTTTTTATAAAATCGTACACATGTCAAAAGCATTGCAATATTGGGCTAGTTTTATTCGCAATTCGAAGATCTTTCCGCGGGTAGATATGTGTTATATATTTTATAAATACAGTTTATTATATAAAAAAATCATAAATAGTTAAAAGTTGTGGGTACGTTTTGTAAATTTTCTTTCTTATTTTGTTTATATTAAACTTCAACATTTTTTATAAAATCTTGCGTATGTCGGAAGCATTGCAATATTGGGGTCGTTTTGTTCGCAATTCGAAGATCTTTCCGCACGTATTTTTCGATCTGAATGAGTCGGCAGATATGTCGTATATATTTGATAAATAAAGTTTATTATATAAAAAAGTCATAAATAGTTAAAAGTTTAGGGTGCGTTTTGTAAATTCTCTTTTTTTAATTTATTTTGGGCCGGAAAAAGCTTATTTGTTTTAGTGTGGGATTAGGAAAAATGGTTTATACGTAATGAAATTAGGAAATAAGTCTCAAGACAAATTATGTCTCGCCACGGTAATGGATAATTCTACCTTATGGCATAGAAGACTTGATCACGCGAATATGCGTTTAATTCAATCGTTGTCATCTAAAGAATTAGTTAGAAACTTACCTAAACTAAAATATGATAAACATTTTTGTGATGCTTGCAAAATTGGAAAGCAAGTTCACGCAAGTCATAAAGCTAAAAATACGTTTTCCACTAAAAGATGTTTAAAATTATTACATAGGTACTTATTTGCTCCATCGGCAATTAAAAGCTATGGTGGTAATCTATACACCTTAGTAGTAGTAGATGATTATTCTAGGTATACATGGACTAGATTTCTAAAGACTAAAAATGAAGCTTTTGAGAAATTTGAACAACTCTTAGGGTGAGAGTCTACTAAGGTGTATGTGGCCTAACTGGGGTCTTGGTGTGACCATTCTAACCCTTTCCCTGGAGCCTAGACGCCCCCAAGATGTTTACCTAGTGAGGCTTGAACCCAAGACCTCTTGTGAGGATATCAGGACGCCGGACCACTAGGTCACCTTTGTGGTGGTTATTGGTCTTTGGTGAATTACATGTTTAAGAAATTAAGTTGACCATATTGACTGTCATTAACGGCGATTTGTGCTGATTGAGTTTAATATGGCTGAGCTGTTTGTTCAAATGTTATCGTTGTAATAGTAGGCATATACTTTAGAATCAAGACAAGCTCATTTTTACCTCGTGACATGTCAATGTTGTAGTAAGTCACAATGTGAAATTGCTTTACTATTACGTAAAATATATCTCATGTTCGAGTATATTCAACAACACACTTCACAAAATGAAAAACCCTCTCTCCATAACAAACTTGATGATTTAATCCCAATCACCAACCACAACCCTCATCTACACATGTGTAGATGTTGTACCAACAAAGTTAATCAACTTCAAAGCCTATAAGAAGGTGTTCATTTCATTTGCTCCTACATCCAACATCATCTTGGATCTTCAAACCCATCATACCTTCCACACTAAATCCACTCTTATGGTACCTCAAACCTTTTGGATTATAAGGAAGACAAGATTTTATCCCAAGATTTAGGATTTTTAGTTGTTCTCTTTTCTTTTCGAATTTAACTCTCCTGTCTTATGGGGTTTAACGCCAAATTTTATGTTTCATCCCTTATAATAGATTTAACATTATTTTCTTTTGTTATGATTGATGATGGATGTTTATTGCGTCAAAATGTATATGTGTGCATATGTGGTTGTCATATATATAATTGTGTTTGTCTACTAACTTTGTTTTGTAGCACGCATCCATAGCTCGATTCCTTGGTGCCCCAAGCAAGGGGAGCATACACCAAGGGGGAGCACTTGCAACTTAGTCTTTATTTTTTCTTTGCATTCAAATATAAGTGACTTAGCATTCGTCAAAACAAGACTTGCAAGGACCGCCTCTACAACACTTTTTGCTTCGACAAAAAGGGGGAGAAAAGATTGTAAACTCATCCACTAAATACTTATTTAGTAACTTTTAAATAAGCATGAGTTTATATTTTGTCATCATCAAAAAGGAGGAGATTGTTAATACAAATATTCATGTAAAAACGATATTTATATTTAATGATCTTTATGTTTTGATAATAACAAATATAATGTCATACTACGTAAAAGTTTACGTAAACAACTTATTTAGTCGAAAGTTTACTTGACGATGACAAATCACTTAAGGTATGAATATGGAATTATTAAACATAGTTAATGATCAAAGAAAAATATTATCATTTGCATAAACCTTTTTTTAATCAAATGATTTAAGTTAACACATGATTAATTATAAGCTAGTTATATTAATCATGCAAGACAAAATAAGATTAACCATAAGTGGAAACAATCTTTCCAAATCTTTTCAAATCTTCCAAAATCTAGAAAATCTTTCCTTATTAGTGATAAAAAACATTTTGTTCATAATAAACTAGTTTTATTAAGTACAAAATAATATTTTGTATAGATTTGAGGTTAATCATAAAATGACAAATGTTGTCCCATCTCCTCGGACGGATCCACCGTAACAAGGCACGGATCCAGCTGATGGTGGATTCGTGGGTCGCACCATCTAGCTGTTTGGGACAGCATTTGAATTTCAAAGGCTTGCCTATAAATAGCAACCTTAAGCTTTCATTTTAGACAACGCTTGACAAATATTTTTCACATACATCTTTTATCTTTTATATTCTTTGATCATTATACTTGTTACATAATCCATTACAAGTGATCAACTTATCCTACTCTTTAGTAAAGAACACTCGAGAAGACGTCAAGCTTCAAGTGTTAATAGTTTAGTTGTGTCATCATGTTTGTGATAATCATTCATCTTATATATCTTGTGTTGTGTGTTTTGTGTATAGGTGATGATATGGTTAGTATTTTAGGCACAATGCATAGTATGTTAGGATCGGTTCTATCTCGAGTAGAAACTCGGTATTTAGCTAGTACCAAAAAACGTCTAAGGACGTGTACGGGTTTTCTCCGCCTAAGGGAGTTTGCTGACATAGTGAGATTACTCTCAAGGTTGGGTACTTGGGGAGTAAAGTAGTGTTAAGCTTGCAATGGACCAATCAACTAAGCTCAAGGACAGAAAATTCTGAAGATTGCGTTTATCTTCTGGAATTGGTTATTAATATGACACCTTTACATGCCCTGTCAAGAGGAATTTCACATTACACGACAAAAGTATTAGTAAATCCAACAGATATGTTTAAACTCGACGGAGTTTACACATCAAACGTGGTGTATCGAGAGGTTTTACATGATGACTAACACACGTTAAGAATCATTTAATTTCGTTTAAAAGCACTTTTATAATAAATTCGTTTCTTTTCTAATAATGAGTGACATTGAAACATTTATGATTTGTTGTCTTATATAATTCTTGTATGCATATATACTTGACTTTTACATCAAACAAATACACATATTCTTACTATTTGTGAAAGTCTGGTTCAATTAACATTATATAGATAATTAAAGACATAAGCCCTACCAAATTGAAAATTTGAATTAAATATAAGAGAAAAATAAAAAAATTGATGTTCTTACCTCCCGCATATAAAAAATAACACTCGAATCAAGTCTAATTGAAAACTCAGAAGGGTATTCGATCCATCTCAATATCTTTCCTTCTTTCTTTCTTTTTGTTAGTACTATGATGTTTCTAAAGATTTAAACCCTTGTGGTTGAAATCGTTGTTTTTCCTCTTGAATACTAAGTATCTCGATCTTGAATATTGCCTGTGTTTTGGGGATGAAAAGGTATTCCCCATCTATCCCTTTTTTCTTCTTTGATATGAGCAGGAAAAGTAGATGAGCTTTTGTATTTTTGGGCTTAAAAGAGTTGGTTCATTTACACATTAGATTATTAATTTGGGCCTTAATAACTATTGTACTATTATATTAAGCTTTATCATCTTTAAAAATATAACTTTCATAAATATAAAACATCAACATATGAATGCAGTACTTTTAAAATGTAGCAGACAATTGTTATTTCGAATATATAAACTCATCATGGCTTGGATATCTACATTTATACTCATCTTCCAAAAATCTTCCAATACGGCTTACATCATTCGATAATTCAGTACTTCATCGATTGTTAACGGCATTTGTTTTACACAATTTTAATCTTTTGATTGTTATAGTTTATAGTTATTTTAATAAAATTGTAATTATTTCGGTAAATGTATTGCCTAGAAAAATAAATACAAATGAATGATTTTTGCTTGTCACCAAAATTCGTTACCGGGTACACGCCGTAGCATTTTGCGCGGGTACCCGGCTAGTAAAGCATGAAGTTTCTTACCTTAGCTCGTTTGTTATAAAGAATGTTGTGTAGTGAATGCATGTTTTCATCAGGTTTTCTCTTGAATAGCTTGTACGCCACTGAAATAATATACATCATAGAGTTGGGCAGGTGCAAATAATGAAATAGAAAGACTACTGACTTCTGAACTTAGAGCCTTCATAATGTAAATACACAACGTATCATAAAATATCAGTTTTTAAAACCTTTTGTTTAAACAATACATGGGTAGTGACAGCATGAATACGTGTAAGAAAGTTGAAAGCCTTCATTAGTCATTTATTAATACCACTTGCATCTATATACAACCTAAGGCATACTTGACATTTGTAAGCTAGAGCTAAAAAAAGGCAGAGCTTAAAAAACAGGAGCATAAAGAAACACAATGTATTAATTAATTTATACATACTGATCATTTCTCATATTCTAATTGCTATATTTTGTATGTTGTTATGTAAAGTTGTACGTGTTAGCCTTAAAATATGTCGACTTATACGGAATTACATTAGTTTACATTAGCCGGACACGCAGGGACTAGAAATGTCAAGTGTAGTAAGTAGATCGTGTCCCGAGCTATATACATCCCCTCCAAACTTCCATGGAGGGCTAGAGGATAATATTGTATCTCATAAGTGTGTGGTGTTTCTCTTTCTAGAAAATACACATACTTTTTCCTTTCTCTCTCTAATAATATGGCTTACTTTTATTTCTATCCTTCCTGACCTCTGAATCATTAGTTTTAGGCTTGAATCTTTATGGGTAACAATTGGTATCAGAGCCTAGGGGAAATCGTGTTTGTGGTTTGCTTATTTCGTGGTGTTCGTGGTTTTTGGCTTATTTCGAAGCTTATTTATAAGCTACAAGCCCACGGCTTGTTCTTTGTTTGGCTTATTTGATCAAAGGCTTCAAGCTTTTCACTTTTACTAGTTTTTAGCCTCATTTTTACTTGAATTCATGGTTTATTTTCTTTTGAAACTAGCTTATTAGAAGCTTAATAGGTCTCGGCATTATTGCTTAGTTAAAGGTTGTTTTGCTTATTTAATTTGAAAAAGAATGGTACTTTCCTTGTTACTACATGTCATAGCTTATTACCTTGTGATTTTGTGGCTTATTAAGTGAGAAAATAGCTTATTTTGTGGCTTGGTAGCTTATTTTTATGTTTTCTAGTTCATTGTAGCGGTTTGGTGCTACTTTGGACAAGAAATGTACTAGTTTTTGTTTGGTAGCTGCATATAAGCAAAAGAACAAAAGGTAGAAAAAGACAGCGAGTTGTACTTTTGGAAAGTGACATCTCCTGAGTAGCGGTTTGGCTACTAAACCAGTAGCGGGTTGCCACTTCACATAGCGGTTTGGCAGGTTCTTAAGTGGCGGTTTGCTATTTTATTTGATAGTGGTTTAGGACAGGTACAAGTAGCGGTTTACTATTTCATGGTCCATTCTAAACGTCACTCTGCCTAAATTTGTACTTGGTAGCAGTTTGGTATAAAATCAGTAGCGGTTTACTATTTTGTTCAAGCTAGCGGTTTGTCCAAGTCAAGGCAGCGGTTTAGCCAGGTCAAAAATGATAGCGGTTTGCTATACCATAGCGGTTTGGTATCTCGTAGCGGTTTGCTATCCCGTAGCGGTTTGATATTTTAGAAGTAGCGGTTTGGTATTTTAGAGGCAGCGATTTGGTATAGTCAACTAGCAGCAGTTTGCCTCTTTTTGCTAGCGGTTTGATAAGCTTCTTGCCAGCGGTTTGTTCAATTTTGACAGCATTTTGTCAAAGAAAACCATGTTTTGAATACCTAATTTCTCAAAAAAAAAATCGACCTTACCGCGATAGCCTTAAAATATGTTGACTAATACGGAATTACATTAGTTTACATTAGCCGGACACGCAGGGACTAGAAATGTCAAATGTAGTAAGTAGATTGTGTCTCGAGCTATATATATCCCCTCCAAACTTCCATAGAGGGGTAGAGGATAATATTGTATCTAATAAGTGTGTGGTGTTTCTCTCTCTAAAAAACACACACACACTCTTTCCTTTCTCTCTTTAATAATATGACTTACTTTTATTTATATCCTCCCTCACCTCCGAATCGTTAGTTTTAAGCTTGAATCTTTATGGGTAACAGTACGTGTATGTATGAAGTAATTCATAGAGAATATCAATGTTACTATATTAAAAGAATTTGTTAACATAGCATCATTATATAGTGACTCTCAAATAGACACCAATACCATCAATATAATAACCCGCAAAGCCATAAAATCCAACAAAAGAACCTCTTTTCCATAGTACTTCAAAATGAGTCCCTTTATCTGACCAAAATGCACATGCGTCCTTTTATTCGTTACAAACGACAATGATGAAATTACTGTGTACCCAGCATATTCTCCTGTAAATTTTGCAATCATTCCAGTAATGCCGATTATCTCCTCATCATCATCGTAGGTAACCTGAGAAAAAAAATAAACTAATTAGTTAGACCTGGTACATAAAAATATTAACAAAAACAAACAAAATTCACATCGAAATAAACCAACTGAAATAAAACCCCCCAAATTTCATGCTCATCTGCCCAAAGCGGTGTTCCATATCCATAACCGAGATAAACAAATATCGATTATAATAATTAAAATACAAGAAACAAATATTCATTAATCCAACATTCAACCAACAATAAACCTTAAACGTACCCTTAATTACGCATCACCAAAAATACTGGACACAAAAACCAAACATTTCCTTCTTCATATTCCTCATGCTGATGTTTTGCTGCAGCCTCTGAATTCATCAAAGTCTTTTCGGACAGGTCTATGGAGCGTTTCATACCCATAACAGCCCTTGCCTCCCTTGACATGCACACTGTTACAAATGCAAAGATGTAACCATAGACCCTTTAAAGCCAATAACTGCAAGAATGTTCATCCCTACCACCACCGGTATAAGTAGCGATTACTTCTATGATCATCAGCCTAAACCCATAATAAAAATAAAATAGAATCAAAAAAAGAACAGTCGAATAGATAATTAAATTAGAACATAACTTTACTTTTCTATTTGTGTGTTAGTGAAACCGCCTCTTTGCCGTTGATGATGAACTGGTGACACCGGATAATTAAACACTATCCAAATCTACATACATACTTTGATATCCTCAAACGCCCAAAACCTTTCTTGACATGGTCTTGTTTTGCTCTCATCTTAGCAATGTGTTCACTGGATGTGGGAGGCGGTGGATTTAAGAGTGTCTGGATTCTTCAAGAAGAGAGCTACTATAGTATGCGCTGGTCACAAAACATAAGCATCGTAAAACAAATCTATTCACTAAAGCATACATATATCATCATTTCTTTAACCATTAAAACACAAATTTTTCACCACTCAAACTTCATGTAAAAGGCAAAGCACATGATTTATATATATGTAAAAAGCCTACGGTTCATGTGTAATATTGTTATTTGTAAACATGTTGCTAGCTGTTTTTCTTAGATTTTGCCTAATAGTTGTTTCTAAGATATAAAGTAAAGAAACTTTATTTATAAATTTACCATCTAGAAGTGATTTTGATAAATCTTTTTGTGTCGCAAATTATGCTCTCATAAGTATTGTTTCACTCAGTGACTTCTTCGGATTCAAAACTGTGTTGTGTCAAACCAAACGAATCGTAGCCGGTTTTCGACCATCTTCTTACTTCCAAGTTGCACCCTGATCACATCCAAAAAGAGACTTCATTATATTCATATTCAACCTACGGCAATATTGTAATTGATGGTTAACATCCCACAGTTACACAATTTAATCAAGTTCACACACTTACTTAAACGAACTCTATTTTAGTTGGTCGTATCTGAAGCAGCCGTTACCTTTATCCCAATGCAAAGGGATCTGTTTTGATTTAAGTCGTCACCTAAGGAATTATGCCCTTCAAAGTATTCCTCTCCTACTTCTGAATTGATGGCTACACAACAAAATTTAATTAAGGTATTAAAAACCAAAACCAAAACTATTAATCCAATTAAATTTTTAATGGTGAGGAAAACAACCAAAGAATTGGAACTCAATGGTGAGTATACTTTTATATGCTTAAAGTTAGTTACAAAAATACACGTACATTAAAAGCTACAATACTTATCATATACGGAGTAAATTTACAAACATGAGTAGAGATCTTGTAAAGCAAATCGCACTATTTGAATATAACTCATACTTCACCACTATTTGTTTGACTTCATAGTACAGAATATACTTTTAACTATGCTGAAATAATATCAAACTTACATTTTGTTATTGTCCATCTAAAAGGTACATATTTCGAAGATTTAATTAATCGCCGCCACCGACCGCCACATCTTGAAGATGAAAATGAATATTGATAAACTATTGATTCGGGTCTGAAATTAATTTAACCTAATTTGATGTTAGT
Organism: Tanacetum coccineum; assembly: GCA_026074375.1. Taxonomy (NCBI): domain Eukaryota; kingdom Viridiplantae; phylum Streptophyta; class Magnoliopsida; order Asterales; family Asteraceae; genus Tanacetum; species Tanacetum coccineum. The sequence continues at coordinate 57,340 of BQNB010010958.1, forward strand.
GTATTTTGATTTGGGGATTTTTTGGATAAGTGATGTTACTGTATTTTGGTTCTATGAGGAAATTGTAAGATGTTTCTCGAATTAAAGTGAAGCTTAAAAGAAAACAAAATGGGTTGAACACTAAGCAGGCAAAAATAAGCCCAACGTCAAAACGTCATTAAAAAGCATAGAAAATGTCATTTTTGTTTTGATCTTTAGTATAGTATACAACAAGCAAAATAGCCCGTGCGTTGCCGCGGGGCATAATTTTTTACGAATCAATTCCGAATGAGTTTTGAGTGAGAATGTGTATGCGTGTTGCGGCAGGGCTGACTTGTATGCAGCACATGTATTTTTATTTCACTGAGCATTGCAAAAAAATATAGGTTATTTATATAATTAAACTTTCATAGAATTGTACGTTTTGACCTCTGTCGTTTATTTTAAAATTATTAAGTAGTTTAGGGTGTGTTTTGAAAGTATATTTTTTTAAATATATATACAGTAAACTTCAACATTTTTTATAAAATCGTACGCATGTCGGAAGCATTGCAATATTGGGCTAGTTTTATTCGCAATTCAAAGATCTTTCCGCGGGTATTTTTTAATTTGAATGAATCGGTAGATATGTGTTATATATTTTATAAATACAGTTTATTATATAAAATATTGTAAATAGTTAAAAGTTGAGGGTACGTTTTGTAGATTTTCTTTCTTATTGTGTTTATATTAAACTTTAACTTTTTTTATAAAATCTTGCGTATGTCGGAAGCATTGCAATATTAGGGTCGTTTTGTTCGCAATTCGAAGATCTTTCAGCACGTATTTTTCGATCTGAATGAGTCGGTAGATATGTCGTATATATTTGATAAATAAAGTTTATTATATAAAAAATAGTAAATAGTTAAAAGTTCAAGGTTCGTTTTGTAAATTCTCTTTTTTTTAATTTATTTTGGGCTGGAAAAAGCTTACCTGTTTTAGTGTGGGCCATTGTTGTTGGGCTAGAATTCAAGGCATGCGAAACGGCGTCGTTTTTCTTCAATTTTTGTATATATATTAATATATTAATTTTGCATTTTTTTGTTTTTCTGCCATATCACCATAATATTGGTGATGACATGTCAAGTTTTAGGTTATGTGTACATTTGTAAAGCTGACATGAAATGCACATTAACTGTTCCACTCACTCTCATTTTTCTTATATAAAATGAGTAAACATGCACTGACTCACTTATTCTTAATTATAGATAGTCTATTAGACAAAGGACCAACATTAGCTGAATGTTGTGGGGTTGCAATAGTGGTAACTAGTGTTTTAAAACCCGAGTTGACCCGGCCGGTTCAACCGGGAATCGGTATGATGACCGGGCCGGATATGACCGGGTTTTTGCTTGTTTGAGAACCGGATTGAACTGCCGGTTTTTTATTGACCCGGTTTGATAAACCCGGCCGGGTCATTACTTATTTTTAAAAAATCTAAAAGGTTTTTTTTCATGAATCTTTTTAAGTTCAATTGCCAAATTGAAACGGTGAGTACCACTATTAGTTAAAATTTTATAATATAAAACAAAATTTGGTTGATGTTTATTCTTGGCTGCCAATGAAAGAATCAGATTTTGAAACCGAAAATGAATGAACTAGGACACATGTTCCTGTTGTGAACTTGATACATTTTTTAGAAAAGAAAACTTAATATAATTAGTACAAAATGTTTTAGGTGAGCCTGTTTAGTGTTTATGATCATTTTTAAGTCATTTTGCCACTTGTGCCACAAATACACATTAGAAAAAACATGTGAAATTGGCCAAAATTATTTAATTGTTCATGTTACTCCTCATCTATCTAGCAAAATATTTACATGCATGCCATATACACCCATGAACCACCACTATTCTATTTCATGTACCGTAGTCGTTATCACTATCTCAAAGGCAACGCTAGTCAACTCCACAACCTTTATCCTTGACATTATTATGTATGCCTATGCTTGATTTCATTTTTGTATAATGTTTCCTTATAGTACAACACTACATATTAAATATAGGAAAAAAGTGTACATATGTATAGAGCCGGGTTGACCCCAGGGCCGTACTTGAGATTTGTGATGCCCTGGGCGAGGCGATTGAAAAGTGCCCTTATTTAAATGTTGTAATGAAACGACACACTATCTTTTACTTAAAAATAAAACCGTATATCGTCTAGATAAAAAAAATTGAGCAACTATATAACCTTTGCGTTAGACTATAAATCTAGTAACCAATTAATATATTATGTTTGTTCACTTAAACTTGAAGTTCTTTAAACTTAATATATCCTGAGAGGCAACTTGATATTCTTCAGACTCCAAGCAAATAGTATGTCTGATTTCAGGTTTTAAACTCAAAACTGCCAAGATGATCGAATTTGTGATCCTAGTCATATTTTGAATAATGAGTTGAATCACTACTCAAGATCTTAATCCCTTAATCACTCGTTTAAAAGAAAGTAAAATAAAGATTTATGAAACGTATTTCGCTACTTCTAATGTAACTATAAAATTCATTGAGAAAGAATTCATGGTTTCTCTTCTTGCTTATGGAGCTATAAATTTCCTTGAAACCAATTTCTTTCTAGTAACATTGATCATTAACGTTCATTATTATTTTCATGTTCTTCTTATTTTTGATTTTGGATTTGAGATCTAAGTGTTCTTTCGTTAAGGCTACCTATGACAGTTTCTATGGGATGATCTTTAGATTATTTGATGTTTGAGATTTCTTTGTTTAATGGTTCATTTTCTTGATTTCTAAGTATTTTTCTTGGTTTTTTATGATTTCGCATTCAAGTATATCATCATCAACTAAGGGTGGTGACTTAGGATGTGGACTTTTATTGAATTTTAGATTAAGAGATTCTTCAATTATCGTGGTTTCTTTGTTTAGAATAATGTATGCTTTACTATTAGGTGAATATCCTAGGAATATACCTTCGGTTGATTTAGGGTTAAAATTTTAGTAAGAATTAATCTTAAATAGTAGTAGATAAAACACTTACAACCGAAAACCTTGAAATATCCAAAGGGATTTTTACCTTTGAGAAAGCTCATAAGGTAGTTTTCCGAGGAAAGGGTCTAATAAGGATTATATTTAAATATAATTAGAGGTGTCCGACGCATAAAACCAAAATTTTAGAGGAATTGATTTGTTCATTAACTGTACTACTCAATTCTGTATGATTTTTACGTTCTACTACCCCATTTGATGGTGGAGTACGTGGAGCCGAAAAGTTGTGAGTGATACCATTAGCATCACAAAAAGCTCCAAATTGTATTTCATTATCAAATTCCCGATCATGATCCGTACGAATTGATATAAGGGGGCAACCCTATTGAACTTGAATCTTTTTACTTAAAATTTCAAAATAGTCAAAATCTTCATTTTTGTGTTGTTAATACAAATATTCGCGTAAAAACGATATTTATATTTAATGATCTTTATGTTTTGATAATAACAAATATAATGTCACACTACGTAAAAGTTTACGTAAACAACTTATTTAGTCGAAAGTTTACTTGACGACGACAAATAACTTAAGGTATGAATATGACATTATTAAACATAGTTAATGATCAAAGAAAAATATTATCATTTGCATAAACCTTTTTTTAATCAAATGATTTAAGTTAACACATGATTAATTATAAGCTAGTTATATTAATCATGTAAGACAAAATAAGATTAACCATAAGTGGAAACAATCTTTCCAAATCCTTTTTTTTAGCATGATAACTTTTTTTTGGTAAAAGGTGAATTATATTACCAATGAGAGATGTTACAAAAATTACAAAGGAATTGGATAATCCTAATCCTTTATTCAAAAAGAAAATACAGACTATAACATCCATCCTATATGTCTAATAACGAGCTAAAACCAAACATCTCTGATAACAGAGTAAAAACAGAGCCAAGATAGCAACTGAATTACTCAACATCTAGCCTTGAGCATACAAGTCAATGTGACTAATGCCAAGCACTAGACAACCATGGAGAAACCTCCGTTTCTAGCTACATTTCCTTCTACAAATACCCTACCTTTGCCAAAAAGATCCCTTCCTTTTAGCAAAGAGGCTCCTATAGAAGGCATCACTAGAAAAAAGAGTAAAACTCCTGTTCTCATTGAGATCCAACCCTAAGTGCTACATTTCCATTACTGGCATCACAACCTGGTTAGGAGCTACTTAGGGACACAATCCCACTTAGCTACATTTCCCTCAATACTGCCCAACCATATGGACCAGCAATCAAGCATCACTAAGTTGGCCTTCTGCTAATGCAGGCAACCCACCTTATGACAACAAGTGCAGCCTTTAACTCCTAGTTTACATAGCACACTGATCACTACTATATTTACCAGTATGATTAAAACTAGGAGAAAGGTTCATGTTGTCAAATTATAGGGCCCTCTGCTAGTTCCAAGCAATCTGCTACTTTTGATATCCAAGCCATATCCAGCATACCCTTCATACTT